>CAUYSK010018184.1:0-39409 GCA_963575035.1 Avahi laniger
ATGTGCACCACCCAAATGATGGACATATTTGAAACTCGGACTTAGGGAGGGAGGTGGGGGCAAGGGCAACATATGTAACAGAAACATCTGTACCCCCATAATATGCTGAAATAAATTTAAAAAATTAAAAAAAAAAAAATAAGACCTCTATTTTAAATATCTTAGGACAGTAGAGGGGTTAATAGGTTGTTAACTTCTTGGATCATTTTAGTAATCTACTCTTTAAATACCTCAAATTCATGCTAAACTCCAAAATAAATATAACTTTAATTATCCTATTTAAATAAAGAAATCACATCTTGCTAGGTTGGAAGAAAAGGAATTCAAAGTAAAGACTTTTTTTAACCTAAGGAAAATATAAACTGCATTCATTACATTCAGCATCAGATGTTGACTAATTTCGTATATCGAAATTAGTACAGGTATCTACCCTCCATAAGAACGACATTGAATGGATGAAGACTTTGGTTGGGGAGAGAAGATATGCAAATAGAAAATAAAAAGCAATTAAAGGATGATTACATTAGTTTCCTAGGGTGCTGTAATAAAGCACCGCAAATTGGCTTATAACAACACAAACTTGTCATCTCAATTCTGGAGGTTAGAAGTCCAAAATCAAGTTGTTGGCAGGGCTGGTTTCTTCTGAGGGCTCTGATGGAGAATCTGTTCTATGTCTCTTTCCTAGCTTCTGGTAATGGTTTTGGCATTCCTTGGTTGTAGATACATCACTCCAGTCTCTGCCTCCATCTTCACATGGCATTATTCCCATGTGTCTGTAGTCTATGTCCAAATCTCCCTCACCTTATAAGGACGCCAGCCACATTGGGTAGTAATTAATGGTCTCATATTACACATATTAATTTTATCAAATCTGCAAGTTCCTATTTCCAAATGAATTCACATTCATAAGTACTAGAGTTTAGGACTTCTACATATAGATTTTTGGTTGGACACAATTCAATACATAATAATGATATAGTTCATAGTCCCTGAAAAAGGCAATAATTGGTGCTAGCGGTGAAGAAATCTTATTCAAAGAAGTGAGACTTGAGCTGGAGATAGAAAAGGAGAATTTTTACCACAGAGAATATTCAAGATCAGAGGAATAAAATGTGAAAAATGACCCAGTAACGAAAAGCACATGCATTTAAAAAAATCAATTTCTTGCTTGGAGTTTTCAGTGCTCAGAAGATCATTAGCAATAATGTGATCCAACCCCTCCACTTATTCTTTCATTCAACAATTTATCCATTCAATAAACATTATCAAGTAATAGGCACTTGCTGAGTGCAGGAGATATAATACTAAGATTACACAGAGATCCTGTCCTCATGGAGGAGACAAGTTAATAAAATAATCAAACAAATATAAAGTTTGTGGACAAAATTTGGAATAGAAAAATGCACAGAGCTATGAGAGCATATAAAAGACCCATTTGATCTAGGCAAAGCAACAATATTTCCTTGATAAAGTGAAAATTTATTCCACATCTGAAACTGGATGAAAGTTAGGTAGTCCAACAAGGGAAAATTCAGCTTCCCAAGAAGAAGGAAAAGCACTTCCAAATGCCCTAGCAGGCAGGAACTTGGGCAAAGACCCAGGGGAAGCCATGATGGCGGAGGCAGAGAAAGTGAGAGCAGGCATGGCAGGAAATGTTATTAGTGGTTTGCAGTTCCCCTTGTAAAGAACTTTCACCTCCTTGGTTAAGTATATCCATCAGTATTTTATTTTCTTTGGAGCTATCATAAATGGTATTGAGTCCTTGATTTGACTCTCAGCTTGACTGTTACGATATATAGAAATGTTACAAATTTGTGTACATTGATTTTGTAACCTGAGACTTTGGTGAATTTATTTATCAATTCTAGGAGTCTTTTGGTGGCATCTTTAAGGTTTTATAGATACAAGATTATATTATTAGCAAACAGAGAGAATTTGACCTTGTATTTCCCTATTTGGATACCCTTTATTTCTTTCTCTTGCCTGCCTGCTCTGGCTAGGACTTCCAGTGCTGTGCTGAATAGAAACATTGACAGTAGGCACTCTACTCTTGATCCAGGTCTTAGGGGGAATGCTTTCAACTTTTGCCCATTCAGTATGATGTTGGTTGTGGGTTTGTCATAAATGGCCTTTACAATTTTGAGGTACGTTCCTTCTATGCCTGGAAGGATTCTTATCATGAAAGGGTACTCGATTTTATTGAACACTTTTTCTGTATCTATGAAGATGATCTTTGTTTTTGCTTCTGTTTATGTGGTGAATCACATTTATTGATTTGCATATGTTGAAATAGCCTTGCATATCTGGGATGAAACCTGCTTGATCATGATGAAGTATATTTTTGATGTGCTGTTGAATTCAGTTTGCTAGTATTTTACTGAGGATTTTGGCATCTGTGTTCAGAAGGGATATTGGTCTGTAGTTTTCTTTTTTTATTGTGTCCTTTCCTGGCTTTGGTATCAAGGTGATGCTGGTTTTGTAGGATCAGTTAGGGAGGATTCCCTCCTTCTTGATTTATGGAATAATTTCTATAGGACAGGTAGCAGTTCTTCTTCGTAGGTCTGGTAGAATTCAGCTGCGAATCCATCTGGTCCAGGACTTTTGTTTTGTTGGGAAATTTCTTATTACTGCTTAAATCTTACTACTTGTGTTGATCTGTTTAGGATTTCTATTCTTCATGGTTCAAGCTTGGGACATTGTGTGTTTCCAGGAATTTATCCATTTCCTCTGTGTTTTCTAGATTTTGTGCATAGAGATTTTCATAGTATTCACAGATGATCTTTTGTATTTCTATGGTATCCTTTTGCATTTCTGATTGAGCTTATTTGAGTCCTTCTCTTCTGTTTCTGTTTAATCTAACAAATGGTCTATTGACTTTGTTTATCTTTTTGAAAAATCATTTTCTTTTGTTGATTTTTTTTTTAGCTTCCATTTTATTTAGTTCTGCTCTGAGCTTTGTTATTTCTTTCCTTCTGATGGCTTTGGGTTTGTTCTTCTTTTTCTAGTTCCTTGACATGTGACATTAGTTTGTTAATTTGTGATATTTCTGTTTTATGTTTGTTTTTTTTTTTTTGAGACAGAGTATCACTCTATTGCCAGGCTGGTCTCAAATTCTTTTGCTCAAGCAATCCTTCCACCTCAGCCTCACAAAGGGGTAGGATTACAGGCATGAGCCACCATGCTCAGCCTTTATCTTTTTTATGCAGCATTTAAGGCTATGAATTTTCCCTTAGCACTGCTTTTTCTGCATCCCATAGATTTTGACAGCTTGTTCCCCTTTATCATTTAGTTCAATGAATTTTTTGATTTCCATCTTAATTTCTTCATTGACCCAAGGATTGTTCAGCAACAGATTATTTAATTTCCATGACTTTGTATAGATCTGAGAGCTTCTCTTGGAATTTTTTCTAGTTTTATTCCACTGTAGTCTGAGAAGATATGTGGTATGATTTCAATTTGATGAGACTTGTTTTTTGGTATAAGATATGATCAATATTGGAAAATGTCACATGTGCTGATGGAAAGAATGTATATTCTTTTGTTTTGGAGCAAAATGTTCTATAAATGTCTGTTAGGCCCATTTGTTCTACAGTCCCATTCAAGTTCAATGTTTCTTTACCAATTTTATGACTCAATGATCTGTCCAGTTCTGTCAGTGGGGTGTTGAAGTCCCCAGTTATTATGATGCTACTGTTTATTTCTTTGCTTAGATCTAGCAGAATTTGTTTTATGACTTTGGGAGCTCCTGTGTTAGATGCGTATATATTTAGGATTGTTTGTCTTCTTGCTAAATTGCTCTCTTTATCATTATATAGTGACCATCTTTGTCTTTTTTTTTTTACCATTGTTGATTTCAAGTCCATTTTATCTGATATGAGAATGGTTATACCTGCTTGCTTTGGGTTTCCCTTTGCGTGGAATAATTTTTTCCATCCTTTTATCTTGAGTCTGTGAGAGTCCTTGCAAATTATATGGATTTTTGGGGGGACAGCATATACTTGGATAGTGTTTTTTTTTTCATTCATTCAGCCAGTCCATGTCTTTTAAGACCATTCACATTCAGTATTACTATTGATATATGGTATACTATTTTGTTCTGTTAAATGATACCTTGTTGTTTTGTTTTACCTCTTATGCTATTGATATATAAGAGTTTTGAGCTTTAACTTTCAGGTGTTTTTACACTGGTGGGTCTCTATTTTTCTGTTCCATGTATATACATTTTTGAGCATTTCCTTTGGGGCAGGTCTAGTAGTGACAAATTCCCTTAGTGTTTGCTTGTCTGGGAAAGCCTTTATTTTTCTATCATTTATGAAACTTAGTTTTGCAAGATAAAAAATTGTCGGCTGGCAGTTGTTCTGTTTAAGAAGACTAAAAATGGGATCCCAATCACTTCTGGTTTGTAAGGTCTTTGCTGAGAAGGCTGCTATTAGCATGATGGGTTTTCCTTTGAAGGTTAGTTGTTGCTTTAGTCTTGTAGTTTGTAGAATTTCCTTCTTCATTTTGACTTTGGTCAGGTTGATGGCCTAGTGTCTTGAAGATGTTCTATTTGCTATAAATCTTCCCATTGTTCAATGAAGGTCTTGTATCTTGATATCTGAATCTCTGGTTATACCAAGGAAGTTTTCCTCAATAATTCCCTCAAATAGATTTTTCATGTTTTTTTTTTTCCATTTTTTTGCTTTTTCTTCTTCTCCCTCAGGGATACCTATAATTCTTATGCTTGCTAGTTTCACATAGTCCCATATTTCTCTGACTGGTTGTTCATTCTTCTTTATTCTTTTATCTGCATCTTTGACTGACTGGATTAGTTCATAAGCCTTGTATTCAAGCTCTGAAATTATTTCTCCTGCTTGATCTCGCCTGTTGTTGAATCTTTCTGCTATATTTTGAAATTTCCTAAATGACTCTTCCATTTCTTTAAGTTTTGTTATATCTTTTCTTATGTTGTCTACCTCTTTAGTGACTTTTGCATTGTATTCGTTTATGTTCAGAATATTTTTTTTACTTCTTTGTGTTGGTTCTCAACTTTCTCATCAAACCCATTCATCTTATTTTCCATCCATATTCTGAATTCCATTTCTGACATTTCAATAATTTTCTTTTGATTGGGGTCCATTGTTGTATAATAGATCTATTATTATCCTTTGTGCATATTGAGCTAGCTTGTTTTCTCATGTTGCTAGAGTTCTTTTGCTGGTTTCTTCTCATCTGAAACCTATTCTCGCAGTTCAGAGAAGAAAGATTTGCAGTGCACCCATTTTCCTTTTCTGGAAACTCTCCTACTTAGTGAGAAAAAGGAAAGGTCCCTAGATGGTGCGTTTGCATCCTCCTCCAGAAGATTGTCCTGGTAGGAGAGCAGCAGATGTATTGAGAGCCTGTAGTGCGTCATTTCTGTCTTGTCCCATTACCATGTGGTTATCACAGTCCAAGCCAGTGCTGAGGGATCTTCATGCAGAGTGGTGGGCTGGTCTCCAGGCTGCTGTTGGAAGCTTGGGCAGGTGTTTGGTGAGTCCCTGTCTATGGATTCAGGTGTTGCACGAGATGGATCTGCCTGTCAGTGGCAGCTGGGTGAGGCTATCTAGGCATTGGCTGTAGGTGTCAGGGCTGTGGGCATTCACTCCACCCATGTCTAGGTGCAATGGTGTCATGTGAACAGAATAGCTTGTGGCTAGCGGGTCTGTGGCAGAGTACTGGGCTGCAGATATGGTGCCGAGCAGTGAGCAGGCCTTGTAGGGGCAAGGCTGCTGGGCAGCACATAGAATCCTAGGGTTTGGCCACTGGGTGGCTGGGGCTCTTTCACCATGGAGGTCCCACTGAGGCTGCTGCCACGGAATTTCTCAGGTGGTGTCAGCACCTTCTCTGTTTGAATTCCTTGCTTGGGGGTGGGAGTGCGGAGCTCAGTTCCCAGCCATGGGGCACATGAAAGTGTCTGTTCTCCCTGCTCCTTCCCAGGCCTGGCTGTGCCAATGTGGAGGCAGTTGCAGCAAAGCCAATCCCAGTGTAGACTGGGTGCTCTGGGCTTGAGAGCTCAGAATGGCATCTGTTGTAGCAACCCAGGAACAGAAGCCATCGAGACCCTGCTCTGTCCCCTCTCCAGTGCAATATTACTCCCTGCAGGGAGTCTCCAAGCAGCTCCCTGATCAATATGGAGATCTGTGTTAATGGTGGGGGTCTCCCTCATAATTCCGATCATAGTGTCTACAGGGGGAGCGTGAAGCCCCTGGTTCTGTCCTCTGAGCCTTCTCCACGTGTGGACGCCTCCCCCTTGTACCTTCTGATCTTGCGAAGTGGATCACTCCATCTCCCTCTCCTTCACTTTGAGTGTCACTCATCACTTCTCTGGAGATTTGCAACACTCTAAGAAGGTCCATTCATGGGTGGGCAACCACTTGCAACTTTGGATTCTCTCCTTGAGAGCAGCATGTGTGGGCTGCTTCTAGTCTGCCATCTTGGCCTGAAAAGTATTTCTTTTCTATAGATGAGAAAATTGTAATGCAGAGAAGCTAAGGAATATCCAAGATATTAAGAGAGACAGTAGCAAATGTTGTTTGTACAAAAACATTTCACTTCTACTTCCAATTACACTGTCAGTATTCCTTAGAAGGACTTTTTCTTAGGTAGGAAGTAGGAGTAGTCTAACACATACTATTACTTATAGCTTGGGTCTTCCCTGAACACAAAGTTCTTATAGAGATTCCTCATGCAACAATTAGACTTATGGCTTTGTGTATGTATGTTGCTTTCACTAGATAGAGCATACCTTTAACATGGAATGACTTAGACACTTATATTCTTTTTTCTGGTCTTCATATATATTTATCCTTTATGATACCAACCCTAGACGAATAAATATAAATTTTTTTTAAAGTTCAGATATTTCCAAAGGTAGATTTCTGGTCAAGAGCCTTTCCATTTTAACAAATCTCTCTTAATTTGTTTGTCCTTGAAAGAAAGAGCATGTGGCTGGCCAAGTACTATGTGATTTTTATTGTCATTAAATGCTATGGAATGTGGAGTGGGTGCTGCCTAAATACGCACAGTCTGTGCATGTGCAGACAAGCAATGAAAGCAGGGATGACTTTAACAGCCCTTGGAGGAAAGAAATCATCATCAGTGAGGAAAACAAGTCAATCATCTTAAGCGGTCAAACGTACAAAATTCACCCTCTTCTGGAAAGTTTGTAAAGATCCATGTTTAGTGCCATCTTATAATTTGCATTTCAAAATTTTTGACTCATATTTTTTTCAAAGTATCTCAAAATAATGATAACAATAGATAACATTTGCTAGACATTTACCGTGTCTGAAGCGTGATGATTAACATTTCATATGCATTATCTCAACCTATGCAACAAAGTCATTAGCTAGGTGTAATTATTCCCATTTTTGTACCTGAGGAACTGAGGCTAAGAGGAAGAAATGCCTTGCTCCAAATCACCAGACAGTAAGTGGAAATGTTGAGAATTGTATCCATAAAGTCCAAATCTATAGCTACTATTCTTAATTACTCTATTCCTGAATTGCCTCCTTTAACTTTAGAGTTCTGTTAGCACAAAATATTTATCCTATGTTTAATCCAGTCTGAGGAGTACTTGCATGGTTTTTGCTCTGCCACAGGGAAGTTCATTTACTTTTCAAAGTTTCTTAAGATATAGTTATCTATGTTTCACAGTTCAGCCTAGGTAACATCTTGAATATTTCTGCCTTTATCCCTGACATCGTCCCCTAAATTTTTGACCATCTGCTCATCACAATTATTGTTCATAACAGCAAAGCAGTGCCCATCGTTATTTGATTATTTAAATAAATCACAGTTCATCCACAAAAGACACATACCTATCCATTGAAGAGCATGTTGTAGAAAAATAGCTATTGACATGAAAAACATTTCACACTATACTTTCAAATTATAAAGCAATATATTTTGTATTATCCCTTTTGGTAAAGAAATATATAAAAATGTTAATATTGGTTACTTTTATCTAGTAGAATTGCCCATGTGTATTTTTGTCTGAAATTTTCTAATTTTATTTAGAGTTTATATGTATTCTATGACAAGAAATTATATCTTTAAAAAATAATGGAAAATTGTCAATATTAAAATCAATTTCATTGCTTTTATTAAATTTTTGGTAGGTATCTGTGATCCCCCTCAAATCTAAACTCCTCTACGCACCTGATTCCTCTGTCATGAACGTGGCATGTATACTGGCTTACTTTATGATTATTTTGCATATATGTTTAATTTTACAAAATAGTAAGAAAAATGAAGATGAATGCTTTACACGTGCTGTTCCCAAATCTGCCTTGAAACAGAATATCAAAATTTCAGCTGAAATTACAGATCAAGATTCCCTGGCTCCTGGTTAACCTCACACATTTACTGACCCTTTGTTTAACACCAATTTATTCACATAATTATTAAATATGTAAATATTTATATATTTATAAATATATGCCATATTGTCATAGAAGTATAAATACACAAATACATTTATATAGAAATATAATGCACATTTATATATAAATATATGTGACATATTATATTTTTATATAAATATAAAATTTAATTCTGAAAATATAAATACATTTATATATGTCATATATGTATAAATATGTCACAGATCATATTAAAGTACAGTAAGCTTTATTGAGATAGCATCTTAGTATGAGAAGAATTTATAATTTCAATAATGTGGAGGGAAAAAAACAAATGATGGAGATCTAAAGAAAAAAAACCTTAGAGCAATTATTGTATGTCTGGACCCTTCAAAGCCTGGACAAGGAGAAGCAAGAATTTATGAGACAGAAGAAGTCAGTGCAGCTGGAGGGGAGAGAAAGAGAGAAAATGAAATGAAAAAGTGTTGGGGAGCCAGCCTTGTAAGCCACGTAGAGAGTTTAGTTTTACTCTTTTCTTAAAATAATGGAAACTGTTGATAATTTTTTATTAAGATCAGCTTTTCCTTTCAAAAGAGCATTCTTGGTGCAGAAAGAAAGAAGATTGGAGAGAGACAGGAAAATATACTGTCAATTTATTTAGGAGGTAATTGAAAAGTTTGGGTGAGAAATTGTCCCTTGACCAAGATGGCAGTAGACACGAAGCAAAACGGGTGGGTTGTTTAAGAGGCCAAATGACAGGACATGGCGATACGTTAGATGTTGGCGGTGAGGAAGAGGGAGGTTTGGTGGGTGAATGGGATTCTCACTTTCAAAAGGTAGAAAACATTGAAGGGAAAACAAGATTAAGGAATTCTCGAGAATCATATATTTGGATTTAAATACATTCACTTTGACATGCTTTTGAGACATTCAAGATGGGATATCTAATAGCCACATATCTATTTTTTCACATCTATATGTGTGTATGTGTCTATCTATCTATGAGGCACACAGAAACTTAAAGATATAGATGCATGAGTCACCAGCATGTGTTTTACTTGAAACCAGTGACCTGAATGAGATTCTCCAGAAGAGACACGAAGCGAAAGCAGAAATGAGAACGTCTGGACTGAGCCTTGAAGAGCTCTGATACAACGACTGGGTAGAAGTGGACAAGCCTGGAAAAAATAAATAAATAAAAGAGAGAGAGAAAAGACGTGCTTAGAAAAGAAACAGAAAGCCAGAGAGAATGATGTCATGGAATCAATGGAAAACGAGTGCTTCAGGGAGAAGCTGACAGGGCCAAATGACACTGAGAAGTGAGGAAGATGACTGAAAAATGCATACTGGAATACAGCAACACTGAAGTTCATTATGGCTTTAAATAAGAACTATTTAGGTGAAATGATGAAAGCAGAAGTGAGATTGTAAACAAGAAGTAATAAAGGGTGAGTAAATAAGATAGCAGGTCTCCACCAAATAGAACTTAAAGAAAAAAATTTTTAAAAATGCACCAAATAGGACTTAAATTAAAAGGAAATAATAAAATAGCAGGTACAGGCATCTCTTTTAAGCAGTAAACTTTGTTAACAATTATGGCTATTGCCATGAAAAAATAAGACAGGGCCATAGCTGGAGAGAGACAGAGAGAAATTTTTATTGTGTTTGGTTTTGCTTTTCTTAATGAGAAAAACCAAGGGGAAGAATCCTGATGAGAGGAGAGGTTGCATGTACAAAAGAAATAAGGGGAGATTTATAATGTAAAGGATAATATTTCACTAGAATATCACTTTTAAAAAGGCAAGAATCTTTAATCTGTTCACGATATATGACTAGAACCTGGAATATTGCCTGGTTCATAGTACATACCCAATAAATATTTAGTAAGAGAAAGACATGACTCTGTAAGAGACTCTGTAAGATTGTTTTCTTAGGATCTGTGATAGGAAGGAATCCAAAGCATCTGTGGAAGGATTAGCCTTATAGAGGAAGAGGAAAAGCTCTTATAATAAGAAGGAAAAGTGGCAGTTCAAGGGCGGATCTGGGAATGCTTCTATCCTTTATGACACTCATGGCTTCTAGTTTCTCGTCAAGTAGATCGTAAAGTTGAGGTTCAGACTGAGCAGAGGAAAAACAGAGAAAGTTAGATAAAAGAAGAAAATGCAGTTGTTATTGGTGAATACGTAAGAGACGTACAGTAGTTCCTCCTCTATCTGCAGTTTCACTTTCTGTGGTTTCAGTTACCCATGGTCTGAAGATAGGTGAGTATAGTACAATAAGGTACTTTGAGAGAGATACCTTATTCACATAAATTTTATTACAGCATAGTCACAATTATTCTATTTATTTTTGGTTATTGTTGATAATCTTTTACTATATCTAAGTTATAAATTAAACTTTACCATAGGTATATATACAAAAAAAGACACAGCATATGTAGAATTTGGTACTACCTGTAGTTTCAGGCATCCACTGGAGGTCTTGCAATGGAACTTCCATGGATAAGGATAGACTATGGTATAGTAGAGTTTACGGGTCGTGGTGAAGACTTCTTTAATGTTGGTGCTTATAAATTCATGATGGAACTCATGTCTACTTCAGTGACTTTCTCCAGCAGAATTTGAATTCCTGTAACCATATACGGACAGAGAAGATGGTTTAATCATTCTAGAGTTGGAGTTGGGTCGTACAGCACAATGTAAAGACAGATTTCAAATTTCTTTTGAAATCATTCAGAAAACTATTTTCTACAAAGAGTTTCATTTTGTTTTCCACAAAAAGAAGAGAAAACTCTATTGTCACTATCTAAAAGTGGTCAACTAAATGATTGTGACTCGATATATAAATAGGCAAAAAATGGTTAAAGTAGACAACTAAACATCAGTTGCTATGGCTAAGAGGAGCTCTAATCATGGAGAAGAAAAAAATAAAAAATATAAATAGGGCTTCCTAGTAATAGAGAAGAATCTTTCAAACAATACTCAGCCAGAACAACAGTAAAATATCCCTGAATAAAGCCCAAAAGGCCTGATCATCTTCCTTCACAGGTGAAAGGTCTTTGTAGTAGATATTTAGAGTACTTGATAATGGAGTTGTTTCTTATCAGTCCAAAAGATCAAAAGTTTTCTATTACTCTATTGTTTCTTTAAGTGGTTTCTCTCAGAATAGGCTCAATGTGATACAAATAAGAATTTGCTTAAATAAAAATGCATTTGCGATGAGGGAAATTTAGAAAGTGTCTTAAACAGAGTTAGAGAGATTTTTGTACTGCAGTACCTTTTTGTATATTATCATAAGCCATGGATTTCTAAGTCTCGATTATGGCGTACGGACTTTCCAGGATTATTTGGGCAGGAGAGCCTTTTTATGAGAAGTCGCTTGTGATTATTGCCAAATATTGTTCTAAAAAAAAGTTCATTTATTTCCATACAGGAATTCACCACATTTTTTTTTCATACAGGAATTCATTTTGATGCTAATTGGACTGTTCTTTTTTCCTTCTATGTAACCCCAATTCTTTGTGATGTAATTTAAATTAGAGTTTTTCAAATGTGGCCCTAGGTCACCTGCATCAGCATCTTATGGCTTCTTGTTAAAATTGCAGATTTCTGTGCTTTAACTAAGAGCTAAAACATCTTTGAGGTGGAGCTATTAGAGCCGGTTTCCCTCGGCCCCCAGAACAGAGAGGCAGAGTCACCGAGGCTGCAAAAGGCAAAGGAGTTTATTGACTAGCTTTAGCTAGGGGCCAAGTCCCAGAGCACCAACGCGGTGGCCTCCCCTGTGAACCAGGACCCCGCCCTGGGGTAAAAGTGAAGCTTTTATACTTTCTTCTGCACACGACACACCAGTGGCACATGACACGCAGGTTTTACATGACACGCTGGGCACACCATCCCCACCCTCCTTAGTCCATTGGTTCCTTTGAGAGTGGCGGATTGTTTTGACTCCTGATTGGTTGGCTCCAAGCCTCAAGATTTTCAATTTTCGCGCTGGTGCCAGTTTTGGTCCGCATTTTGGTTTCAGGGGAAACTGAAACTTAGGCCTATTTCAGGAAAGTCAGCTTGTCATGGAGTCACTCCTGCTCTTACTCCTATATTTAACAAACAACTGAAAGCAAGCACGGTTACAGAAGCAAATGGCATTAGTTACAATCAAAGAGAACACATTTTTCTAATCTCAAACTATTTGTTTCACACAAAACAAAGTACATTCTCCTACTATCGATTCCTGCCTTTCACTCTAAAACGCCTGGTGCTTTCTGACATTGAGCAAGGGAGCCTCTTTCCTCTTCTTACCGCCCTCCCGCAAAGGAGGCTCCGGGACCTGACTCTCATAACCAGGTTGTAACTACAGACCCGGCTGCAGACACTTCCTGTTCCTTTTTCTTTCTTTCTTTCCTTCCTTCCTCTTTCTCCTTTTTTTTTCTTTCTTTTCCTTCCTTTGTTTTTTCTTCTTTTCCTTTTTCTTTCTTCCTTTCTTTCCTCTTTCTCTTTCCTTTCTTTAGTTATTTTCTTTCCCTCCCTCCCTCCCTCCCTTCCTCTTTCCTTTCTTCCTTTCTTTCTTTTTCTTATGTTTTGTAGAGACGGCATTTCGCTCTTGCCCAGGCTGGTTTCCAACTCTTGACCTCCAGCGATCCTCCCGTCTCGGCCTCCCCAAGTGCTGGGATTACAGGCGTGAGCCACTGCGCCCGGCTCCCTTTTCTTTTTTAGCAGCAATCCCCGCTGCCCTGCTGACGCCGTATTTATTATACTTTTAAGGTTTTCAACAATAAGATGTTAAAAACTGGCAGTCAGTGTAGCAGGGTGCCCGGTGCCGTGGGGGCTGATGAGACCCCGGCCCTCGAATTGCTAACGGCTTGCTTTGTAGGCAGAAATTAATGTTCTTAGCACAGGCGAGGCCCGGTGACAGTGCTGACCGCCAGGGCGATGGGCCTTCAGGAGCCTGGAGGGTGGTGAGAAGCCTTCCCCTTGAATGTCCCGTCCTCTCGCCCACACAGGAAGAGGCAAGGCCTCCCAGCGGGTTAGGGAACCCACCTCCAGCACTGGGGAGTTGCTGAGGGAGGATGTGGGACCTCCTGCCTCATGGGGGTCGTGCTGGAGTCCAGCAACCCCAAAGATCCCGGGGTGAGGCTCTAGAGGGCGCAGGCTGGCCACAGCCCGCAGAGCCAGGGAGGAGTAGGGAGAGCCTGTCCAGCACATTTCTCCTGGGGCTGCCTGGCCCCACCTGGCCTCCCAAACCTGCAATCCCGATCAGGAGCCTGGCCGGTTTCTGCGAGCACAGGAGTGGAAGAGAAACCAGGGTGCAATAAAAAATCCCCGGAAAGGTCCAGGTGGTCAGAACTCCATGCGGCTCGTGGAAACACACGCCCCTGTGCAGCGATGGATGCTACCGTCTCGCGGACAGCCACACCCTGCCGCCCGCCCTCCAGGGCAAGGGAGCAGCCCTTGCCTCCCAGCGAATGTTTAGGGAACGCCCCTTGCAGCGGTGACGCCTCATTGATGGCCCCTGTGCTCTCACAGAGCCCACAGTCAGTCTGAGGGAAACTGCCCTTACCAGATCGCCCTCGTGTTTGAAACGTCTGCGAGAATGTCCTCATGTATTTCTTGCATAAATAAAGCTCCACGGAGATTTTTTTTTTGAGGTGGGGTCTCGCTACGTTGCCCAGGCTGGGGTGCAGGGGCTATTCACAGGCGCAGTCTGGTGCTCTGCAGCCTCCAACCCCTGGGCTCAAGTGACCCTCCTGCCTCAGCCACAGACCTTTTTAAAATCAGGACAAAGGCAGAGTGCAGGACAGAGACTCCAAACTAGTCCAAGGGGTAGGGAGGCTTCCCTCACCCAGGGGCTCAGAGGAGGGGGCAGGCGGTAAACACGGCACCCCTGTCTGAGGGCGGCCTCGGCCTCAGCCTGTGCCAGGACAGAGCGGGCCTGGCAGCGGGAAGAAGCCACGCACCGCCCGGCACGCGCTCAGAGGGGAGAGGGGCCCGAGGAGGAAGCAGGGCCACGTGCCACACCTCGCAGACCAGCGCAAGGGTTCTGGGCATTTCCTAGGAGCCGCGAGAAACACTGGAGGAATTAATATGCCTCAAGGGCAGCACGAGCACGTGTGTCTGTGTGTGTGTGTGTGGCATATGTGGTATGTATGTTAGTGTGTACATGTATGTGTGTGGTGCATGTGTGCTAAAGCTTATGCAAAGAATTTTGCAGAAAATGGGATGCGGGGAAAAGTGGACGAGGGTGACTGGTTAGGAGGTCTGTGCGACAAGCCAGGCAAGCGAAGGCAGCATCCTGGACTAGTGTGGCAGGACTGCCTGAAAATAAATTCTCCATGAAGCTTGAACATAGGAATATGGAAAGATATTAGACAGATATTAAAGTAAAGAAAACCTGGGTGAACAGTGGTCAGAATAGAATTCAGTATAATAAGCTGATTACTGAAATGTCTGATCTGGCCATATAGAACTCTCAAGACACTCATTCATATGCTTCATTAAATGCTTCCAGTTTGCTGTATTGTGATTTTATTCCATGACAGCATTTCCCTACATGGCTTGGGTCTCCTAGTGTGCTGCTCACATGCTGTGCACACGGCACAGCGTTATTGCCCAAAGTACCACAGGGGTGTGCAGGAGATGGGCTCTTCCTTCCAGATGGTCTTCAGCCTCTGGGCCCACGCAGCCACCATCCCCCTTCTTTCTTCTTCTGATGCGATCTCAGGAGCGAAACTGATCTGGGCAGCAAGGACTTTAAATCCACAGAAATGCAAGGTGCCGTGCTATAGCCACGGAGAGGAAGGAACTGATTGGAAACTACACCTCTTACATACCCTTTGGTTAGACGATTAATGGGGGGAAGTGGTATGAAGAAAACCTTGAAAACATTATAAAACGACTTTAAGGCTACAAGGTAACTGAAAATTGAACTTCCCTATGACCTTAGGATGTGGGGCTTCATGAGTGAGGTGAGAACTTGGGGTAGCTGGAATTTCCAAATTCTATTCTTTTTTCTTTTTTTCTTTAAGAGATGGGTCCACCTATGTTGCCCAGGCTGGACTTGAACTCCCGGGCTCAAGCGATCCTCTCACCTCGGCCTCCTGAGTAGCTGGGACTACAGACACATGCCACAATGCCTGGATTCCAAATTCTGTTCTCGTAATTGAGATTAACCTGCAATCTTTGCCACTGAATCAGATACTAAACATCACGGTTTTGACTGATTAGGCAAATTATGGTGTATTTATACTATGGATTACTCTAGAATGAGGTCATTCTAGCTATAATGTGCCACCATGGAAGGTTATTCAAATGCAATGAAATGATATTTATCAAATGAAAACAGCAACAAATTTTAAGCAGTATTTTTGGCACAAAATTTATGTAAAAGAATAATAAAGATAATAAAAATTATGTATGTAAGAATATATATGAGGTATAAGAAAATAATTGTTAAAAGTGATTATTACAGAGGTGGGGGATTAAGGGGACTTTCTCTTTTTCTATTTCATATTGCCTCATTTTTTTGCTATGATATAGACATATACTTTTGCAAACTGAAAAATGTAAAGATTCCTTTGTTCCTTCTCCACTCCCACTGCTTCACTTGACCAGCCTTAAAAGAATAATAATAAAAATAAAAAATAAAATAAAGATTTTTAAAAGCAAGAAGAATTTAAGCTTGGCTACGACATGTAAGGAAAGAGGTCAGCTGGCCTGTTGAGCAGGGACAATTGCAAACCATCTCTCCTGCAGGTGGGAATCACTAACTGGAAGCACATGCTTTCTCCTTTCAAGGAAGACCGCCTTTTTACAGAAATCTCACGCTCAGCCCTCTGCGTCACTGCCTTTAGAACCTGCGCCCGCGCCAGGCCTGCCTGCCAGGAGGGGAGAGAGAGGCCCGCACGCCACTCTACATTCTTGTTCTCAGAGAGCATGACTTTATTACTGGAAACCAGCTAAAAAAAATTATGATCAGTAGGAGAAAACAGAAAATGGTCTGGGTAAAAAAAATGATATTCAGAAATCAGCAGCCTTCATAAACCAAAGTAGATTAGAAGCTATAACTGAAGACAAGCCCCATTCCTAACAGCAAACAGCAACGGTAAAGGACGAGCTTAAAAATAAGCGCGCGCTACCTAAATGAAGAAAAGTCTTAACGTTCGGAAAAGACGCAGGGGTTACCTTCTCTGATCTAGAAAGGGTGCTGACAAACACAAATTTTAAAACACCGACGTCCCGAAAGGCACACAGGCAGAGCTCTGGAGGGCGTTTACAGAAAAGGGACGATGCCTACTTTTCAAAGCAAGCTCACTAACCCCCAAATTCCAGTTCTCCTCCCTCATTGACCAACATCCCTTCATGACGACACCCAAGAACAGCTGTGCTTTAGGTTTCTGGGTCTCCCCGGGTCCCCGACCTGGAGCCTGCTCCCCCACCCCCAGCCCTGCCCCTCTCACCGGGTGCTTCATGGCCACCGGCCTGACTAAACTGCTCTGCCCTGCCCCTTGGCAGATGGCTACCGCTTGGGCCCAGGCAGCACGGACTCCACCTGGGGGAGCAGGCCTGGGATGGGGCTGGGGACTGGGAGGTGGCTCCACGGACCCCTCGCCCGTGCGGGGTCGGCATGGCCAGCAGAGGCCAGCGTGAGGCCATCCAGAATGCAGGGCCTGGGGTGCCTCCTGCCAAGGTCCAAGGAAGGCGCTGCCTTCGCCAAGCACCGCCACAGCCACGTGGACAGCTCTCTACCCAGCCGCTGGCCACCTGGGGGCATTCTGCTTACCACAGGGAAGACATCGGCTAAGCGGGTTTCCTTAGCTTCTGCCCAAACAGTATCAAAGGCTCTAATTACGACCCGTCCTTTCCCTATTGGCCAGAATTATAAAGGACAAAACGTTATATGATTTTTTTGTATCCAGGAGTCGTCAAAATGGTGTGGAGCATCGGGCTTACGTCACATCTCATCTTATCCCTCAGGGAGCTGACGGCATGCGTGTGTACAGTGTGCGCGTGTGTGTGCATGTGTGCACGTGTGAGCACACGTGCGCAGCGGGCCAACACAGCTCGCCTACCTGGAGCGGCCACAGGAAGTATCGAAAATCTCCGCTGACTCCTGCTTTCGAGTACATCTCGGCCGTGCCTCCTGTGGTCAGGGACAGGAGGGCTAATTTACCCTGCAGGGGAGAAAGCAAAGGCGTCCATGCGGGCTCCGGAACATGGAAATGCTACTGTGACTCCAGCACGAAAGCTTCTCATGGCCAGCAGGGAAAATGTGAGGTCAGTGTCCTCTGGGGATGGACAAATGGAACACTCCCACCTCCAGCAAGCCCGCCCTCAGGTGACAACCGCACCCCAGGAGGGTGCGACGGACAATCGGAGCCAACCGACCAAACGTGACAGCTCTAACACGCCCGGGCTTCTGGCAGAAAGCAGGTCTCAGTGATGCCACGTGAGAGGAACAGAACTGGGGAGAGGCCAGCAGTGCCTGGCACCGGGGGCCACTCGGGAAGCGTCATTCGTGGTCCTAGACAGACAGACCTTTGTTCCTTGGTCTGTTTTCCTTACATGCACCTATTTTCTGAGGCTTTTAGAATTAAAAAAAATACATTTCTTTTAGTAAGAAGTTCAGCCACATGTGGGTGCATCTACCAGGCTCCATGACCCCTCGCCCTGCAGTGTGGGTGTCATGTTATTCTGTCTCACGGGGCAGCCCGTGGAGCTCAGGGCGTGACCTTGTGTGAGGTCAGGACTGGCTTTTGCCACAGAGGAGACGTCCTCTCTGGGACCAGCGGTGGCTGCCGTGTGGCCCACGTCAAGTTGCTTACTGCCACCCTCGCCCAACCCCCCGCCCAGCCCCTTCCTTGCCGTGTACCTGCAGCTCTCACTAGATGAAAACACCGTGATTTTAGGAATGACGCTTTGCTCCTCCGTGTGCATCACACGGTACTTTGCACATGGTAGGTGCTCAATCGATTTTTGCATAAAAAATAAAAGGAAACTAGTTCAACTTGACAGACGCCCCTCTTCCCCCACTCCAACAGTCTGCAGCCATCCCGATCCCAGAGCACATACCTTGAGCAAACCGGCATCGTAGAACTCAGGGATGTCGAAGGCAAAGCCCTGGCAGAGCACCCTGTCCATCCAGCCCTTGAGCACGGCCGGCACGCTGAACCAGTACAGCGGGAACTGCAGGAGGGACGCGGGGAAACCCACGCTGCAGCTGGCCCCAGGGCCTCGCACTTAGTCTGTCTGCTGGCTCAGAACGAATCCCGCTGTCCTCTTCCCGGGCAGCTGGGCAGGGGACGGTAACCCACATGCTCAGTGTGACAGGTGCAGTGTGGATGGGGGTGGGTGGGATTGACAATGGTCCTGGTCACGCTGGGGTGGGCCTGAATCCCGCACAACGGCCCCTGATGCTGGTCCCAGGGCAGGCAGGCAGTGTGTGACAGGACACTGGCTTTGGGGCAGCAGTCTCTGTGACCGAGACAACCAAGAGGAAGGGTGTGGAAAAGAGTATGCCCCTTCCCATGCCTGGGGGGAACTGGGGTGAGGTGTGAGCATCCGGGAGGCAGACTGAGTCAGGCGCTGAGCAGCTGCGGTTATGACACAAACCAAAGCCTTATGCTCAGGCTCCACACACCCCAAGTCACCTGGACCCCACAGAACCCCTAACATCACATCCAGTGGTACCATCTAGGAAGGGAAATAAACACAAGCAATCAATAGTTACCAACAGCGGAAGCCCACGTTTCATGTGCTTTCAATATAAATCAAACTCAGGACCTGGCAATGAAATCCAAGCTCCACAACCTACTGCTGTGTGATGTTGGCCCGTTACTTGAGCGCTCTGTGCCTCCTTTTCCCCCTTTGTCAAACAGGGATGCTAACAGTTCGTAGCTCACAGCATTGCGGTGAGGATTCAAGGACACAACAGTGTCTGGAACAGAATGCCCAGAGCATAAATGCTCAGTGAGTGGTGGGCTCTGCTAATAGCAGTAGCAGTGATGAATGAAATTTTTACTAGCGTTGAATGAAAAAAATAAACTTACAATGCAAAGTCTCTAGACAAAGTATTAAAAAAAGAGGGAAGGCAAGGGGAGAAGAGACATAAAATGAGGTGGAACGAAAGAAAGACCATTGGAGAAAAGTCAAGTGTTGGCTTACCCCAGCCACCCAGTTATGGAGCCCAGCAGGCGGGGGAGGGAGAAGTGGGCCCTGCGCAGCTGGCCAACATCAGGGGACAGGAAGAGCCCAGTGAGAGAGCTGACCCAGCGCTGCGGGGACCATGTGGCTCAGGACACAGGCCCGTCATCCTGGCGTTGACTATTAAGGTGTGCAAGATGAACCGTATGGTCACTGAGTGCTAAGGCACTGTGGGTCTACCCGTGTGTGTTAGGATGAAAGAACATCCTGCACTTGGGCCAGATTAGCGGCTCAAGGTGGCTTGGTAAAGAGAGGGCTGGTGTCAGGAAGGGGTGCACAGAGGCAAGCCTGGGCAGGGGTGAAGCATCCCTTCTCCTGCACACATGGGTTGCTTTTCTGAAGGGTTTGGGAACCATGACAACCTCTGCCTTGCACACACATGAGGGGCTCTGCACCCGCCACAAGGACAGTGGTCTTCTCCCACCCACTCCCTGCCCTCAAGCAGGGCTGGGAACGGAGGCAATCTGGACACATCAGATTCCTCGCTTCGAAACTCTGGATCTAGGTAACCCAGTCCCTGGCTGCAGTAGAGAGAGAACCAGGGTGCAGGGAGAAGCAGATGGGAATGTGAGGAGCAGAGCAGAGGTGCTCCTGCCTCGGGGCCATTATCCCCAAATCCCAGCCACAGCTCTGTCCTTGGGGTCCAGGAGACTCGAGAGACCAGAGCCCTTAGATAAACTCCCCTTTCTTTCTAGCTGGACTTGGATTTCTGTCAACCCGATTCCCTCTAAGTGCACTTGTTTACACGGCTGCCAGGCTTATGGTCACATCCATGACTGCACGCATCCTCCTCTGGGTGACAAGAAGTGCCTCAATGAGTCAGCATTCCTAGAGGCTGTTTTGTGGGGCAGTTCTCTCCTCCTTGTGAACAAATACGTGGAGGGTGGCAGGTGTTCAGGGAGGTGCATCAACCAGTGAGAGGATGGAAACCAAAGATTTTCCTCTTAATGATCAAGATACTTAAGGCAAGAATTGCATTTGGCTGGAATGACCCTGCTAAACACTTGCGGGAAATCGCCATGTCTGGGGGTGGGGACTTCAGGAGAATGGAAGCAACAGGTCAGGTGGGATCCAGACATGTTTTGGACCACTGGGCTAATGGACGAATCCCTCATTTCTATTTGCCTGGGGTCAGGATTTTGAGTGAGTGATACTGGCTACACAGATCTCTTTACCCAACTAGGTAAACTGCTGAACTAGTGTTGTAAGTAGGTAAAGTGTTACAACTGGGTTATAACACCCAAGTGTGCAAATGTGCAAAGAACACTGATACCACTTCTAGGAGGAGCCCCACACTCAGTATTTGGAAAGTTTGTACATAGGATGACTCTGATTTGCTATACTAATTAGTGGAAAAACGAACCTGAAATATCACTAGATCAGCTTCCTGAACCTTTTTCTGCTCCTCCGTGATGTCGCTGGCCAGAGACCTCTTCTTGTAGGCTTCACAGACTTCCACCCCGTAACTGAACAGCTCAGGATTAGAGAGAGCACCTGGGGAGGAAGAGGCCAAACATTGTCACTGGCAGGTGTGTGTCTGCAGCCCGTCCCCGCCGTCCCACTAGCGCTGTGTGTGCCTGGGCTCCTCTAGGCATGTCAGACACTCCTTCAACCCAACCAGGAGCTGCATCCTGGGGCCAGGCCAGGGAAAGAGAAGGAGACTGGGAGGGCCACAGACTGAGCACTTCCTACCTAGTAGGTGCTATGCTCTACACACAGTTCCTTTCTTACCATAACGACCAGTGGGATCGGTGCAGTTCCCAATTCACCGAAGAAAACCGAGGCCTAAGAAAAGCTAGGTGGCTTGTCCAGTGCCACATGGGTTCTAAATGGCAGAGGTGGGTGCAGAGGTGGGATGACCCGAGGCCCGGGTGTGGCCCAGGTGTGACCCACTAAGCCACACCAGTGTGTCGAGGGAGGAGGGTGCAAAGCCGAAGCCACTTTGAGAAGAGCCAAAATGAGAACTGGGTCAGCAGTCCTTCAATAAAGTCATAATTAAAAACCATTTCAGTGTTCTTTGCATCCTCTTTTAACCTACTTGTATTTGATTTTTATTCAAAAAGTATACATTGAGTTCTTCTATGTATAAAATCCTGTCTTCATGGGGAAGCCTAAGAGGGTAACCACAGTCGGCAAGAGGCTGTGTTGTGTCAGGGAGGTTGTCATGCGGAGTTTCGACGACAACATTATGTACAACCCAGCACCCCTTTGGGCCTTTTCCTTCTATAGCTATAGAGTTTCAAAATACCACATGGATATGTACTTTTGCACCAAACGGTTAAGCTCGCTTGCCTCTGGGTGCAGTCCAGGAACGGAGGAGCTGTGAACATGGGCTTCTACTTTGTACCCTGTGTTCACCTACATTTAAAAATATTTTTTACCTCAAGCTTATGTTATTCACTTAAAACTAGTGGCTCCATATACCAGTGTTCTCTATTTTTCTAGCCCCTGCTCGGCTGTTCATTAAGAGAAAATAGTTGATGGATCTACTAAACGGGAAAAAAGAAAGTAAAGACTGAAAAAACAGAAAAGATGTCAGCTATTGACATGAGTCCTGAAATTGTATCTGGAGGTCTAGTTAACACAGTTATAAACAGAAGGAAATTAGAGGCATTGAATACTGAAAAGGAGGAGATGGAATTATCAATATTGGCAGACTATTTGATTTCATACCTGGAAAGCCCTAGACAATCAGGTGGAAAGTGTTACAAACAGTAAGAACATATTCGGCGGCTAGACACACACAGGCACACCCCTCCCCGTGGGGAACGACGACCAGTTAAGAAGAATTATGAAAGATTTGTATGAAGAAAATGTCTAAACAGAACTGAGGGGGTCAAAAAAGACCTGAACAGCTGAAAAGCCACATCATTTTCTTAGAAGAATCAGCATCATAAAAGGTCGATTCTTCCTAATTTCATTTATAAATTTAATAGGATCTTAGCAAAAATACCGTTGGGTTTCTTTTTGAATCTGAAAAGCTAATTCAAAAGATTTTATGGAAAAATTAAATAAAAATAGAAAATAAGGGAAGTGAGGGTGACCTCTACCAGATATTAAATTAAATGATTTGGCAAAATAATTAAAGCCATGTGGTATGGGCCATGAGTAGATAAGGGGAAAAAACAGAACATAAAGAAGGGAATAGAATCAAATATGTGGGAATTTAGGTTGCAATGACCGTGGCATTTTAAATTAGGGGCAAATGGCTAAATCACACAATAAATGGTAATGAGATAACTGAGTAGACACTTAGAAAAAACTGGACTCATACTTCACATCGTACACCAAAATAAATTTGAAGTAGATGAAATATTTAAATGTAAAAAGTAGAACCTGATCAAATACTAGGAGAAACTATAAAACTTTTAAAAATATATTCTTAGCGTTTATAGAAATACGACATAAAATCCAAAGATCATAGGAAAAAAACATGGATCAAAAGTCAAAAGAGTCAATAAAACCCTACATGGAAAAAAAAACCCATAATAAATAAAATTGAAATTTTTTTAAAAACAAGCAAATTAGGTAAAAAGTATTTGCAATTCATATCCCACACAATAGGCTAATTTTTTCATATATAAAGAGCTCTTTAAAATCAATCAGAAAAAGACCAACGGTCTAACAGAAAAGTGAATAAGAGATAAGAGCAGATATTTCACAGGAAAGAAAATATTTAATGTTATTAAAATATTAATATTAATAAATATAATATAAAATACTACAATACTAAACCTCACTTATAATGAGACAAGAACAAATGAGAGCTATACTGGACACCATTTTTCACTTGTCAGACCAGCAACTGGTAAAAAGGTGGTAACACTGTTTGGGACGTGAGGCAATGAGCACGTGCAGACGTTGCTGGTGAGAGTGTAACTGGTACAACATTCATGGAAAGCAACTTGATACTACCTATGGAAATTAAAAACACACATTCCCTTGACCAGCAATTCCACTTCTAGATGTACTTGCATACATAGGAAAACACATATGGCCATGATTATCTACTGCTTGTATCAGCAAAAGATCAGAAACAACTTAAAACACACTTTGGTAGGGGCTACTCAAACTATGACAAGATAGCCATACAAGGAAAGACTTTGCAGTGGTAAAAAGGAAAGCACTGTGGAAAATTGAGTATAACATGCTACCACTTTTGCAAAAAGCAGAGAGAAAACAGAGAAACCCCTGATTTTCCAATTTGTTGGCATACAGTTGGTTCAGAATAGTCTCCAACGATTCTGTGTATTTTCCTGGTCCCAGTCGTTATGTCTCCTTTTTCCTGTGTGATTTCCTTCTCTCTTTTTTTCTTAGTCTTGCTAAAGGTTTGTCAATTTTGTTTATCTTTTCAAAAACCAACTTTTAATTTCATTTATTTTGATTCATTCTGCTGTTGAGAGCCTCTAATGAATTTTTCAGTTCATTAAAGGTATTTCTCAGTTCCAAGATCTGTTTGGTGTTTTTTATTATTTCAATCTCTGTTAAATTTTTCTGACAATTTCTAAATTGCTTTTCTGTGTTATCTTGGAAATTACCTTTAAAAGTTCCCTTAAAACTACTCTTTTGGACTTTCGATCAGAGTATTGCCATTTTGTTAGGGTCAGTCGCTGGTTGTGTTGCTTTGTGTTTGGGAAGGTCATGGATCCCTATTTGCTACTGTTTTTGTGGATGTGTGGCCATGTCTTCGCAGTAAAGGATTATTCATTTATTTCAGTCTTCTCTGTCTGGCTTATTTTGGTTTTTATCGGATGTGTTTGCTAGATATCCTTTGCCATTTACCTACTGAATTTCTTTTCTTCCCTCTACTAGGTTGCTGCTTCCTTTTCAGCACTATATGGCACCTTAAGCCCAACTTTGCCTCAGCTCTAGTAAATGACCTAAGCGCTGCCTGTCCCAAATGGGGGTGGTCCCAAAGGGGCTATCCTGGAGTGTGAGAAGGCTGGCTAGGGATTCCTGCCCAAGGGACCTATGGAATGAACCTCCTCCAGCATGGTGCTGCTGAACAACCACTCTGATTTGGCATCTCCTTTGGCCAAGGTACAGAGCACAGTTTCCAGGGCCGGGCATGGTAGTCCTGCCTCCCCACCTGTTTCTAGCTGTTCTCAGGAATAGTTCTCCCTCCAGGTACTCCCAGTGCTTCCTGTGGGGTGAGGCGGGGACAGGTCTCCTGCGAGGGAACCCAAGATAATGGGGAAGCTGGTTGTCCACCTAGATCTCACATTTTCCAATGTGAAACCATGAGTCGGGGGGGAAAATTTCCACATGCTTGGTGCTGGGCGTACTGGGAAGGGGGTGTCGCAGATACAAAAGTCCAGTTCTCTTACCATCTGCTTGGAGTTTTTTCACTTCTCTGTGGCCCTGGGAGCTATTTCCTCCTCATATTTGCGTTCTGAGATATTGCTGGTGATAATCTCAGTGCTATGGTTTTTTTGTTTGTTTGTTTTTTGGCTTTCTGTAGGGGTGAGGGGAGTGAAACCAGCTTGCTTCTAGCTGCCCTTTTGGACTCAGAAGTCAACATGTTTTTAATTAAAAAACACAAAGAATTCAGTTAAAAAAAAATAATAGAGAGTTGACCCCATGACTCACCAGTGATGTCTTTCCTTGTGGCCCTCGGCTCAAAGTCCATGGCGTACAGGTCAGACACAGTGACCGTGCAGCCCTGCTTGCGCAACTCATCCACCGCCACGTTCTTCAAGGTGCCGTTGAAAGACCGGGGCTCTTGGTGTGCATAGACAATGAGCACTTTCTTGCCTACAAGAACAGAAGAAACGGTTCCCCTTGAAGAGCAACTTCTCTATGTCAAAATTCAATGAAGACTAAGATGAAAATTAAATGTTCCAGTGCATTATGGTGGTTGAAGCAAAGAAATGCCAATGAGTGGCAGTTTTAAAGCAATGGACTTTTTTTATCCAGTTATATCCCAGCTCATCATTACTTGGGTTTACTAAAGCATGAAAATACAATGGACCAAATTATGTCTCCTCAAAAATACTACCACTAAATTCTTCAAAAGACTGATCTAATTTTTTATCCCCTGTGAAAACGTTTAGGCCTGCACCCTAACGTCAAAATTAAACAGCTGCTGGAACTAATCTTCTATGCAACCCTACATCGGCAGGTAACAGCCACCAGCACCTTTCGGTGTGGCCCAGTCTGCTTCCACCTCCTCCACATCCACCAAAATCTGACGCTTAAACAAAGCATGAAGAATGGAAACCCTTGCTCCCACGGAAAGGCAGGACACTGCGAGTCCGTCTGTCAGTGTTGAGGCTGATGACAAAGTGCAGGCACCAGCCGCATCATCAACACCGGGAGCCTCGGAAGCAGCGTTTTCCCCATTCAGAAGAGTCTATGAGATTATGTACCGATTTCCTCCTGGAGGTAGCCTGGTGATTTGCTTAATCAAATTTACCCTGGTAATATCTAAGAGGATGTTAAACTCTTGACTTAAAATTTTCAGCCTAGGACCTTAAAGAGAAAATACACGTGTTTGAAACAAACAGTCTCAGGGCATTCAGCTGAGTGTAAAGGTTGAATTCCATGAGTTAGATTAATAGTTAACATTTTTATTTTGCTTTCTGAGACTGCTGTGTTATAAAGGAACTCTACTTGGGGGCTTAACAGGAAAATGGATACAAATGAAACCCACACCAAGGTTTCTCAACTCGGGACAATGTTGCCTATCGGGGGGGACATTTCTCAACAACTGGAGACATTTTCGGTTGTCACAACTGGTGTGGCAGGAGTGCCACTAGCATCTGACAGGCAGAGGACAGGGCACTGCTAAACATCTCACAGTGCGCAGCCTGATCCCACGACCAAGGATGACCTGGCCCGCGGTGTCAGCAGTGCCAAGGTTACAAATCCTAATCTACCCTATAACTTATAGAACAAGGTGAATCTGTGTGTTCTACAATGAAAGGATTTCCATGTCATATTGTTGAATGAAAAAAATGAAGTTGTAAAATTGTGTGTGTGTATACATGTGCGTGTGTGTGCATGTGCACATTATAAGCAATCACAAGAGTAAAGATGGAACCACACCAAGTTTTTGACCAAGGTACCTCCTGGGGGTCATTCAATCAACAACTACTTTGGGGCAGCATGTCCCAGGGGTGATTCTGGGGACAGGAGACAGAGGAAAGACAGGACAGGAAGGCCCCACTGCTGAGGAACTTACATTCTGGAGGGGGAGAAATGGACCAAACAAGTGAGAGGAATTCCAGACAGTGGTCCATGTACTAAAATAGGTTTGTACACGTCCATGTTGCCTGGATTTTTTTATGACAAATAATGTGTTCAATTTCTCATGAAACGTCTGCATCCCCCATGACCACTGGTTACCCGCCATGCTGTAGTACGACGGATCCTTCCTCTCTGACTGAGCGGGTGGCCCAGGCTTTCAGTTGCGGTCACTCTCCTCTGAGAGTCCAACAATCTGGAAGAGAAAAGGAACCAGGAGAGGTGGCTGTGCCTTGGCTCGGCCTCACTGCAGGTCCCTGGAGGATATGCAAATGCATCAGAGAAAAGGCATCTCAAGATAGGCAAGGAATGCTCTGGAGACTCAGGTCTCAGAGCACAAACCATGCAGGGTGTCAAAACCACTCCTTTATTTATTTATTTTTTTTGAGAACTCAGAACCTTCTGTGAAGGCCGCCATGGAGAAGAGGACCTGGGAAATAAGCCAGGTAGGAAGCAGGAGTTGTACGTCCTTGGCCTTCCTGCCTCCCTTAAGTGTCCCCTTCAGATGACAAACGGAGCTGAGCAGAGGAGGCTCGTGGTGCGAGCCGCCACCCCGCAACTCGCTGCCTGGACGGCTCGGCTATGCTGGGGAGACGAGCGGATGGTAGCGGGCGTTGCCAGGCCTCTTCCTCACCTGAAATAAGGGGCGTTGGTTTCGACCTGGTTTCCAATCAGAGGTGTCAAAAGCTCCTCCAGGGAGGCAGTGTAGGTCAGTGCAGACCTCCTCGTCAGAGGGACTTGGTCTAGGCTCTAGCTCTGTCACTTGTAACTGTGGGCCTGCAGCACAGCGCCTCTGCCTCTCTGTGCCTCAGCCTCCTCCTCCACAAAGTCACAGAATGGCCCAGAAGATTAAAGGAGACAGTCCACATGTGTGGTGGCTGGCACACAATAGGGCTCTGGGAAAATGTTAGTTTTCCCTTGGGGGCCTCAAAGGTTGTGTCCTCAACCCCCAGTAGGCATCTCTGAAATAACTGGCTTCCTCTTGAGAGAGACAAGATATTTCCAACAAACCTATTCTTATTGTCGAAAAAACAGCTCAAATAAAACTCAATGGCAAAAACCAAACAACTCATTTTAAAAAGGGCAAAGGAACTGAATAGACATTTCTCCAAAGAAGATATGCAAATGACCAATAAGCACGTTAAAAGATGACTGACATCATTACTCATTACAGAAATGCAAATCAAAACTACAGTGAGATACCACCTTACACCCATTAGAATGGTCGCTCTGAGAAAAAACAGAAAATAACAAGTGTTGATGAGAATGTGGAGAACTGGAACCCTTGTGCACAGCTGGAGAAAATGTGAACCGGTGCATCCAGTAAAAAACAGTAGGGAGGTGCCTCAAAAAATTAAAATGAGAGTTACCATACAATCCAGCAATTCCACTTCTAAGTACGAACTCGAAAGAATTGAAAGCAGAGTCCCAGAGAACCATGTGTTCACTCACGTTCAAAGCAGCATTATTCACAATAGCTAAAATGTGAAGCCATGCAAGTCCATCACTAGATGAAGGATAAGCAAAATGTGGCCCATCCACACAATGGAATATTATTCCTCCCTAAAAAGGAAGGAAATTCTAACACACAGTACGACATGGACGCGCCTTGAGGATATCATGCTCAGCGAAATAAGCCAGACGCAGAAAGATAAATACTGTGTGACTCCATGTCTGTGAGGTTCCTAGAGGAGTCAAATTCATAGAGACAGAAAGTAGGAGGAGGGTTTCCAGGGCCTGGGGGGTGTGTGCGGGTGGAGTGAAAAGTTAGTGTTTAATGGATACAAAGTTTCAAGTTAGCAAGATGAAAACAGTTACGCAGATGGATGGCGGTGACGGCTGTACAACATTATGAATGTACTTAATGCCCCTAAACTACAAACTTAAAAATGGTTAAGATGGTAAAATTTTATGTTAGGGATATTTAACCACAATAAAAAAAACTGGGGAAAACCCCAAACGCCCCAGGGCATGTGACTGGGGCTAGTGTGAAGACACTGCATGCTGCACGTTGTGTCCAAATGACAAGTGTACCACACCACTGCATCTTTACGGGGTAACAAAAAGAACAGAGAAATGCAGAAGTTGAGCTTATCCCTGCTGCAGCTGAAACCTGGAGCGGAGCCTGTGTTTGCATCCGCAGGGCCCCTCCCTACCTCCAGCTGTCCGGAAGCGCTGTGCAGGGCTGGGTCTGCAGAGTACCGCCAAGCAGTGAGGGGTGCAGAGCAGCGGGCTCCACCAGGTGGGTGCCCTGTGGACGGACAGGAAAAGAGGCTTCCACCATCCTGGCTGGGGGGCAGGCCTGGGACTTACAGACTGGGGTGCTGTCACTGCTAAGAGGGAGCAGACAGCTCTAATCATTCCAAACACCCTCACACCCCAAAGGTGAGTTAAAGTCCTTTTCCATTCACTTGACTATTGACTGCCTCTTTGGCTACCCAACATCCCCTCCTTGTTCCTTAGGAACAGACCCTGAATTTATTCAGGGAGTCAACGTGGCCAGGTAAAGACCACATTTCCCCAGTCTCCCTTGCAGTCAGCGGCGGCCAGCGAGGGGTGAGCAGAAGTCACTTGGGTGGGGCTTCTAGGAAAGGTCCTTATGGAGCTGACTCAGCTGGGGGGTGGGGGAGGTGCCGTTTTGGCCCTTGTCACTGGCCTTCCTCCTAGCTGGACTATGGAATATGAGGGCACAGTCAGTCATCCTGGGGACAGAGGCTATACACGGAGGATGGGGAGCAGAAATACAAATGGAACCTGGGTTCCTGATGTCTTATTGGAGAGGTAAGATGGTTCTGGAATACTAACCTCCAGATAGTTTTGCTTTCGTTTTTTTTATGCAGTAACATCTGCAGTAGCATTTAATCTGTCGGGAGGGTCATGGACTGTCAGTTTGGAACTACATAAGCCCTCAAGGTACATGTTTTGTGTCCAAGCACTTTAGTGTGTTCAAGCCTTGTGTTATGAACTTGCTACGTCAGAGCAGAGAATTTGGGAGAGGTCACATTCATTCATTTAAAGTTCATGGGGGTTTCTATTTTGACAACAGCAACACAATGGTGAACCTAAAGCTGGGCAGAGGAAGAAAAGAAAAAAGAAAGCATATGATAACGGATGGTATCATTTGAAACAAAAAGTTGCAATGTAAATCACAATGAAAAATATTACATCATTAAAACAGAAGAGTTCACCTGCTCAAGGATGAGGCCTTTGGATTTCAGGCATTTGCTATGTCTTTAAGTCCAGGGACCTGCGCTGCCCCTGCTTTCCCAGAGTTATCAGTGCAGAGCATATGTTGTGAGAGACATAGTTGTCCCATTGCTAAGGCTGAAATCCTGGATGTTCTCAGCAGCACAACTGTGGAAACAAAGCTCGCAGCAAGCACGTATCTAGCTCCCTGGAGGTCACTCCAAAGCCTGCTGATGAGGCAGGTTTCCAGGGTCCACTGTCCCTGGGCTAGCTGCTGACTCCAACACCTTCGGCAGTGAGAAATACGGCTGTAACTTAGCACAGGCCAAAAGGGCAAGTCATGAAAGGCGTGGTGTGGCTCATCGAGTTAAGAGAAACAGCACAGAGTTAATGACTCAGCTGCGAGGCTCTGCAGTGCCTTGGTAGACAGACATTGCCTCGAGGTTTAGCTTGTGGAAAGTGAACTTCGGCCATCATAGAGTGTATGTAACAAGTGCACGTGGAAACCTGAGAAAAGCACAGGGCAACAGAAGCCGCGTGGGTGAGCCAGACAGGACGTCCCCTCTGGTGATTCCCTGATCGTCAATTAGCATGGCAGCTCATGGCCTGGCCCACCCACTCAGCTTCCCTCCAAAGTCTATTATGAGCATTTTGGGAGTCCGAGGCAAGAAGATTGCTTGAGGACAGGAGTTTGAGACCAGCCTGGACAACATAGCAAGACCCTGTCTCTACAAAAAATTTAAAAATTAGCTGGGCATAATGGTGCATACTTGTAGTCCCAGCTGCTTGGGAGGTTGAGGCAGGAGGGTCACTTGAGCCCAGGAGTTTAAGGTTACAGTGAGCTATGGTCATGCCACTGCACTCCAGCCTCTGTAACAGAGCAAGACCCTGTCTCAAAAAAATAAATAAATGTAAATAAAGTCTCTCATGAACCTGGGAGGAAGGCAGCTGCTAAGGAGCACAAACTATGGAGGGATTCTGAGGCCAGAGCTGGTGCTGGTCTAAGGTAAAAACAGGTGCTCTGAAGCAAAAAAATGGAAGAATCTAAAGCACAATTGAGAACAGGCTCCCAGGAGGGTTACAGGTCAAGTTTGAAGTGAAACTGTGAATGGAAGGTGAATGTGGAGCTCAGATTCAGGCACGTTCCAGAAAGGCTGATGGTTTCAGACAAACTCCAGATTTCGTCACCTGAGAAATCAAACCTTGGGTTTTGTGAAAGCCACTGGGATTGACTCTATGATGATACTAGCAGTAAGCGAGGCACAATTCCTATCAGATACGCTCGTTCATTCGCTCAGCCACGTCCACGCCTTGCTGGAAGTGACCAGGGACTGCACTGGGTGCGGAGGCTACAGCGGAGAACAAGCCAGATGAGAAAGGAACTTTGTATCATACTTTTGTCGGGGTGGTGACGGGGAATAAGCAAGCAGGCAAAGAAAGCAACGACAGAATTCCAGATACCAGGACACAATAGTAAAAATGGTAAATAATGGTGATCAGCAAATAAAGTATTTAGTGGATAAAATGACAGGGATATGTTTGGTATTTTAGAGGTGGTCCAGGAAGGTGTCTCTGAGCAGGACAGTGAATGGTGACATGGAACCAGGCATGCAAAGATCTGGGGGACTGGTGTGCAGGCAGATGGAATGTCCATTAGGGCCTGGGGTGGGAGCTGGCCTAGGTTCAGGAAACAGCAAGACAGCCTGTTTGGCTGGACTGTGGTTGGGAAAAGAAGGGTTCGGTGGTGGGAGATTCAGAGAGATGGGAGGGGCCTGACCCCTCCTGGGACATGGGAAAGGATTTTAATCTAAGCCTAACAGAAAGCCACAGGCGTTTCTTAGGCAGGGGAGTGATGGGACCTGCTTTACTTTTCAAAAATGCTGCCAGTGCTTCGGCAGACTCAGGGAACACCTTATCCTGAGACTCCCAAACTGAGGGCCCAAAGACATGTTGGTTTGGATCAAATGCTTTTAATTTAAGGCCTCTGTGCAGGGCAGGCACCTTCCGTGTCCCCAAGCCTCACCACTCCCTATGGTCTTGCTTGGCCCAGTTTTACATATTTACATCACATGCCCAGCCTGGCATTTGCGTTTGTGACTCCCCATCTCCAATTCTCCTAGTGCTACGATAAGAAACTGAGGCCCAAGAACTGAGTAACTTGTTGAAAATAACAGAGAAAAGACTCCAACCAGGCTCCTGACTCACAGCCCAGGGCACGTCAGCCTCAGGCGCCTCGCTGAGCGCCCCATCCACAGCAGTAATCTTTTCTCCTTGTCAGAAATTATGCACTTACCCAGGCCTACAGGAAAAAGGGCCATGTGGCTATTAAACTCTACATATCACATCAAATGGGCTTTGCTATTGTTGACGTACATATTATTTCATCTTAATCAGCACCCAGAACGTGTATGTTATGATGTTTTCACTTTATTATTTCCTGTGCCTCTTTCCATGAGCACAGGCCCCATGCTGGACATTCTAACAGCTGGACAACTTTCACGGTGTAGCAGGTGTAGTGACACCATTGCCCACTTTTGTGCCCATTCCCTATTTCTAGGCACTTAGGTTACTTCCACTTTTTTTTTTTTAAAGAACTATAGGTCGCATGGCTAAAAGTGTGTATTACTTCATACACATTCCTTTTCACGTGTTGGTTTGGCTGAGATTTTCAGAGATTAAAGGTTAAAGAAGCTGATTTTTTCAGACTGCCACAGTGTCCTGGACAAGGGCAGCGCCAAACCACAGTGACTCAGCTGCGGGGTCAGAGTGCGGTGGCGGCGACCCCGGCATAAACCACCGCATCCCTCTGCAAACCGACCTCGGGCTCCCGGATTCCCATGTGAAATACGGGCCGAGGGCAGACTCGGTGGGATGATTCCTGGGACGCGCTCACAGCTGGCCCCAGCGTGCGGCGGCGCGCAGCGAGAGGTCAGTTCCATCACATTTTCGAAATGGTCCGTGGCCCGGGCGCAAGGAACCACGGAGCCCACGTGTCCACCGTCTGGCCGGCAAGTTAAAATCGCAGAGAACTCTCGGGCCCTGCGGTCCAGGGAACCGTCCCTCCCAAGCCCCGCGTCCCCAGTCAGGGGTCACTCACCCTCTGGTCAGCGCACGCCCGGGCAGGAGCGCGCGGCTCGGACTAGCGCCTCTCCGAGGGGCGCTCCGGGCGTCCGCTCCAGGTTCCCGCCGCGCCCGGCAGAGCACGCGCAGTCGCCGGCGTGCGGGAGCGTCGCGGCTGCGCCCTCCCGGACCGGGTGCCGGCGCGGACCGGGGAGCGGAAGCTGGTCGTCCGCGCCGCCGCGCTCCAGGCCGTTTTCAGTCCGGCGCCCACGCCCCGGCCCCGCCCACTCCGCCTCACGCCCGGCCCCGCCCACTCCGCCTCACGCCCCGGCCCCGCCCACTCCGCCTCACGCCAGGCCCCGCCCACTCCGCCTCACGCCCCGGCCCCGCCCACTCCGCCTCACGCCCGGCCCCGCCCACTCCTTCTCGAGGTCCTGTAGGTCCGCCCGGGCCTCAGTCCCCCTCCGGCGTTGGGCGAGGACTCTGGTGGTTCCAAGGAGGCGGAAACTGGACCAGCAGGACCTGAACCCCCGGGACGCTGTGCTGGGAGGAGCAGCGCCCCACCATGCGCCTCCCCGTCCCGCCCCCTCACCGGTGTCCGGGTTGAACAATGAGGGCCGGAGCGCTAGGCCTCGGTGCGGTACTTAGCAACACGAAACGAGCTGCTGCTACTCCCACAGCCTGCGCGGAACTCCAGGGAGTTAGCCGAATGAAAACTGCCAACCCCGAAGGTTATGGGCGGGTTCGCTTCTTTTGAAAGAACAGGTCCTGGAAACGAAGATCGGTGGCGTCCCGTGGGAGGGAAGCGGACGCGCTGCAGCGGTCGCGGCGGTGTTCTGTGCCCGGCGGACCGCTGCCTCGCGTGCCGGTCGGGGTCCTGGGCTGCGGTTTTGTGAGACGTTACCACGGGGGAAAAGTGGGTAAGGGGTACCTGGCTCAAAAGAAAAAACGAAAGGGAAATGGACGCGGGGCGCCGTGATCCCGCCTGCAGTCCCGGCTACTCCTTAGGCAGAGGCGGGAGGATCCCTTGAGCCCAGGAGTTCAAGGCTGCAGTGAGCTACGATCAGGCCACTCCAGCCTGCGCGACAGAGCCAGACACTGTCTCTTAAAACAAAACAAAACAAAACAAACAAAAAAACAGGAAAATGGTTCAGATCAAGAACATCCCCTAGAAAGTGGAAAGTCTTGGAACCAGAGCCTGGGGCCTAAGGTGGGCAGTGGGGGAGAGCAGTGGTGCTTAAGTTTGGGCTACTTGTCTCTTTTTCCAGTGCTTTCTGGTTTGTGTCACCTCATTTGGCAGCCCACCTGCCACTGTGACCTCCCCAAGGCCCCTCTCTAAACTCTATCCCTTGATTTCTGGTGTCCTGGGACGGCCTTATTCCAACAACAGAGCAGAAGGAGGGTTTTCCCTGTGTTCATAAGGTTCCTAACGAAGGTAACTGCAGCTGTTGGTTCCTGGGACTTCCCCTCTTAGATTTATGTTTGTTTATTTATTTTTGCTTTTACTCACAGTGGCCCTTCCCCATCTTAGGATGCAAGTTGGGCTTGGTCTGTCTGTTGATGATGTTTTCCTTGTCTTCAATGATGGGGATATGGCCTCTCTGAGATATCCTCATGCCTCCGAGCTCCCCAGCAGGGAACAGGCTGCCTTGTCTTGTGAGCCCAGATCACAAGACAGTTTTTGTTTTGGAACGGTCCACGGGGAGCATTGGCGTCTGCGCGTCCATGGCGCGCATCTGTAACACAACATCACCACCCTGTGGCAGCAACGAGAAATCACAATGTGGACTGAGCAAGCTGCAAGCCGGACTGACCTCAATTCCCGGTTCTTTTGAGGGGCCTTAAGTTCAAAGGTGGTTGATTCCAGGACAGTTCAGTAGGAGCCCATCCTCAAAAGAGAAACAACAGAACTTCCAGCTAATCTGGCATCAGAGGCTGAGCAATTACTGCAGACAAATGAGATGTGATCATAGTTGTATCCCGAGTTTGAGGAGGAGGTCATGCTATTAAAATAAGATAAAATAGAGTGAGCACCAAGGACAAACATCACCTCCGTAGGGGGGAGGGGTGGGGAGTTCCAGACTTGCGTATACACCCAGCAGTGGAATTGTCGGTATTACAATAGTGCTGTAGTAATTTTGATTTAACTGTTTGAGAAACGGTCAAATATTTTCCACAGTGGCTGCCCCATTTTGCATTCCCACTAGCAATGTACAAGGGTTCCAATTGACCTACTGACCAGAAAGCCCAAAGCCGGGGAATCTCAGCTGCAGCTGCCTTAGCCTCAGAGGGAACCCGGCGCCCAGAAAGCGCAGCAGGGAGCTGGAGTGGACTCCTCACTGTGCTGCACCGTCACTGGAAGGGGCCCTATGCCTGGCCCGAACCAGCGCGGCTGCTGTGCAATCTTGGCCTAATTGAATTCTGTTGAGTGTATTCCATAGAGCACCTACTCTATGCCCAGCCTTTATACTGACGCCATGAAGGGAAAAAATTTTAAGCATGTGCTATAATAACTGCTCTCAAGGTGCTTGAACGTATTTTTAAAAAGACTGAAGTATATTATATAGAGATATATCTAGATATTAGACATAGGTATTGTTGGAATATAGGACTCAGAGACATGTAAGGTTTCAGGAGTTTTGCAGAGCTTTGCCTTGAAGGAATCTCTGAGCGTGTTAGTTCACAGACCAGAAGCCACCTAGCAACAGGGAGCATCTCACCTGTCAGAGACGTATGCAAAGTGACTCCTATCTTGAGATCTGGAGGCCAGTACCTGATGCTTGTGTAAGACAGAGATGGGCGTGGAGTCACAGGCTAAGGACTGACTCAAGAATGCCAGCCAGGCAGACACCTGCAGCTAAAACCAATTAACCTCAAGGACAGTTCCTGCTTCACTCCTGACCACATGTCTCAATTAATGAGAAACTAGAAAAAGAAATATATAGCCTCTATATTTCTGTTTAGTTTTTCTGCTAATTGACAGTTTTATCTTTAACTTATATAGTCACAGAGGTCTATTCTGGATTTAGGGCTTAGAAGTTTATCTTAGAAAAGTTTTGTAACCATTTGCTCATGTAGATAGAATTAAGTAAGGGATCTCTAGAAAATTTTGGGGAGCCTTGAAACATAAACGAATAATCTGTACACATAAATCTGTAACCTCTGGCAACTGATTGCTGCACCAGTAAATACTGATGTTGGACTTCACTAATGCATCACAGCTCACGGGAATGCTGGAGGACCCTTGACTCCCCCATCACTTTAAACTATACTTTGTCTCTGTCTATTATTTCCAAATCTCTTGCGACGATCCTGCCTGGGACCTGTTTTACTGGGAGTGTAGCTAACTCTCGGCAAGATATTACCTTCAGTATGTGCGCATAGACATGCATGTAGAGGATTGCATATGTAATTGCATATATTGCACACACACTCACACACACATATGTGTGCAACTGATTGGGTGAGACCCATCCACATTCAGGAGGGTAATCTGCTAGATTCAAAGTCTATTGATTTAATATTGATTATATCTAAAAACTATCTTCATGCAACGGCTAAACTAGCGTTTAACCAATCAACTGGTCCCCAATCAGTTGCAGGCAAAGACTGAAGTTTCCCAAAGAAAACAGAATTCTGCCTCCAGAGTGTAACATAGAAATTCTTCCCGAGTTTCCACCTTTGGATTCAAGACTGCAACATCAATTCTTGCATAAATCTCCAGACTGCTGGCTTCCCCTATGGATTTCAGGCTTGCCAATCCTCAATCATGTGAGCCAGTTCCTTAAAATCTCTACTCATCTCTCTCTATATAGAATATGTTTCTCTTTATGTATCTGTATGCATATGTACACGTATGGATATATGTGTCTATAGAGAAATGTATATAAACATATACCCATATAGATGTAAATAGACATATATATACACATTTATATGTGTATAGCCATACCTGTACTCTATCTGTACACTTATACAAACACGCACACATATATGTACATGTTTGTCTATATATATGTGTCCTGGGGTGTAGGATATCAGCAGCTCAGTTTAGACCATGAACGTGGTACTAAAGTAGCATACATGGCAATTCTCCATTAGCTGGTAGGAGACCAGAGATAGTTCATTGCCCAGTGGAATTTCCATCAGGGTCCTTGCATTTTCCCCATTTTATAATCCAATTTTTTCCTTCTTACTAAAAAATGATAAAAGTTTCATCAAAATGGTTTTTGTTTTGTTTTCTTTTTAGTGTTAAGGTTAATTGACCATGGCAGAACATTCAGTATATGTAAATATGTGTTCATTTGAATTAAACGGCATTGTAGACAACCTTAAATCATTGAATAAAGATATTTATTTGAAACACAGAAAAATGTCATTTAATGTCATAGGAAAGATACTGGTTTGTGATCGAATAACAACATAACTGATACAAAGGATTTAAAACATTAAGCAAAATGAAGTTCGTTTATATTGCAATATGGGCACAATAAGCAATCAAATGTACTCTGTCCATCCTAGTCTTTAGCATGGCAATTAAAGCAGCCCTTGGGAGTCTAGTTGCCACCAACGGGCAAGTTTATTCCAAACTGTAAACAAGGGAAGATTTTGTCAAGAGGAAGGACTTGGCTACACTTTTCCATGCATCTGTTTTTATTTGTCTAGGCAGTCGGTCTCTTCAGATGAGAAAACAGAAGCAAATTATTAAATGTTTGACAAGATGATGATTTAGGATCACGGTGTGTCACCGAGTATGCAAATAGCCTATCCTTATTTTATTCCCAGGCTGTGGGGAAGGGGGTAATGTGAGCTACCCATGGGAGCTGTCTGTGAAACTAGCACAGAGTGCTTTGCACAGCCTGGCCCCTCGTCAGCGCCCCACGCTTGTCCTTTCCCTGCCGCTGGGCCGCCTGCCTGCTGCAATCCGGGTTCCCGCCCAGACGCACCCGCGGTGGCTGCGAACTGGATCCGCTTGAAGCATTTGGTTCCAACTCCCCGCACCAGAGAGGACCCAGGTTTTCTCTTGTAGCCCGGGCTTTGGTGGCAGGCGAACGCTGCTGCGCGTCGCGCCCCCTTGGTGACACTGCCCACGGGTCCCAGCCTGCTGGACATTCCCGCACCGGGCTCGCGCCTGTGCAGGAGGATGGAGCCGGGGGCGAGCGCGGTCCCGGCGGCCGGAGAAGTCGGAGTGTGCCCGGGCCGTTACCGGTCCCCGCAGCCGGGGCATCCTTCGCATTCTTCCATGGCGCTGAAGAGGAAACTGGGCTGCTTGTGGACCTTAGGTCTGTGTCTCGTAGCCAGCAAATCTCCCGCTGTCCCGTCCATCACAAACCCCGACTTCATCGACGAGTGCGTCAGGGCCCACAACGAATGGCGCGGCCGAGTCAGGCCCCCTGCAGCCGACATGAAATCCATGGTGAGAAAGAACCCGGCGGGGCTCCTAGGTCGCCGCCTCGTCCTGAGGAACCTGGGAGACATAGTTAACGGTCTTGCACTAATTCAGGCCGGACTTTATGATGCAGCTACAAAAATAAATCGCGCTTGCATGGGCTGTCTCCTCCGAGGCAATGACAGGAGTGGATGAGAAAGCAAGGCTTGGAGCTGTTCTTATCCCGGACTCAGTTGCGGGGAGGGCGGCGGGGAGGGAGCGGGGCGGGCCAGGGTGTTTGGAAGTTGCTTGGTTGTCACCACCAAGGTTTATATGTACTTTGCACAGGTTTGTTGGTTTTTTGATACCCCCTCCCCGACTTTTTGGCTAGCCGCTTCCCATCCCGCACAACCAAGATACTATTGCAGATATAAAAGCAATAGCACAGGGGTAGAGATTCTCTTGTTTTCTTACCTATTTTTATATACTATGAACGCAGTTTAAACACTTCATGTGCGGTGTTCATTTGAAAAACAAAATCCTCTACAAAGATGTGAATGATGAAAGCAGCGCTTGAACAATATTAGATGGTCATTTTCATGAAAAATAATAACTATGTGAAATTTAATTCCAAAAGCAGTGAACTGCTTGTGTCTTCCATAGACTTCCATCATGTAAACAATAAGGCAAAAGAGAGTATTCTAGTAAAGAATAAGCATAAAGAGCCTGGGGTTATTAAAATAATCCATAGGATTTTCAAAATTTTTTATTTATTTTTTTATTTTTATTTTTTTAATATTTTATTTTTATTTATTTATTTATTTATTTTTTGAGACAGAGTCTCACGTTGTTGCCCTGGCTAGAGTGAGTGCCGTGGCGTCAGCCTAGCTCACAGCAACCTCAGACTCCTGGGCTCAAGCGATCCTACTGCCTCAGCCTCCCAAGTAGCTGGGACTACAGGCATGTGCCACCAAGCC
>CAUYSK010018185.1:0-10009 GCA_963575035.1 Avahi laniger
ATCCTTGGAGAATGTTACTACTGTGTGAGCACCATAGTGTTGATCATTAGTGCCAATTTGATGGCGAGTATATATGGAGCCTATTCTTCCAATCTTGTGATACCTCACTTCGGATAATGGGCTCAAGCTCTATCCAGGAAGACCTAAGAGGTGCTAGATCACTGTCGTTTCTTATTATTGAGTAGTATTCCATTGTATAAATATAACAAATTTTAATAATACACTTATGTATTTACAGGCACTTGGGCTGTTTCCACATCCTTGCAATAGTGAATTGTGCTGCCATAAACATTCAGGGGCAGACGTCTTTATTATAGAATGTCTTTTGCTCTTTTGGGTAGATGCCTAATAGTGTTATTGCTGGATCGAATGGTATTTCTATTTTTAGCTCTTTGAGGTATCTCCAAATTCTTTTCCACAGAGGTTGCACTAATTTTCAGTCCCACCAGCAGTGTAAGAGTGTTCCTGTCTCTCCACTTGCATAAATAGACTTTAAGAGACTACCTGGCTAAAGCAGCCTGTACCTAATGTAAGGCAGTAAAACCAGTTTTAAAAGACAGATTGCCAAGAGCAGAACTAGTTACTAAGAAAAACAGTAAGATGATAGATAGATACATAGATAGCCGTTTACCACCTCTACCAGTAGCGGCCCAGTGCAAGCCACCATGCCAGCTCTCCTCTGAAAGACAGAAAATGCAATAACTTTTTCTCACCCACATGAAGGTTCATGGCTGATAATCCTATAACATAAGACAGATTAATAAGAGAAAAACATAATAAATTTATTGAATCAAAGTTTTTCATGACATAGGAGTCTTCAGAAATGAAGACCCAAAGACCCAGGGAAAACCATCTATTTTTATTCACAGATTCTGTAAATAATGGACAGCCACGTAGAAATGCCAGAGGACAGAGATATTATCTGACAGTAATAGATGAGGGGAGAAACCTAGGAAGGTCTATCTATTCAGATTGTTCTTGGATGTAAGGCAAGACCTCTCTTGGGTGTAAGGCAGGAATGGGGATCTTAGGACCTACCATCAGACAAGACAGGGCAGAGAAATTCTTTGTAAGTGGTAGAGTAATAGTTATAGATTATATGGTTTGTTTTGGGGGAGAGAGATTTTAGTTTCTATGACCTGCTTTGGGAAAGAAAAATTCTGGTTTCTGTGACTTGCTTCTAGTTCTAGGGAGAAAGAGCAGCAGGAGACAGGAGGGCAGGAGAAGGTCAGAGAGTCTTTGCTCCTGAGGCTTCTGACACTTTTCAATCTTTTCAACTGAAAGTACTCAGCGTGCCAAAGCACCATAGTTTGTGGTATCATTTTCCAAGCACCAACAATTTCAGCATAACATCAGAGTGCTCATGTTAAAATGTAAGTTAAGTTACATTATTTCTCTGTGAAAAGCTCTACAATGAGTTCTAGTTCCCGTATTTGTTTTTTATTGCTGCTGTAACACCACAGACATAATGGCTCAAAGCTACACAAATTAGTTACATAGACTTAGCGTTCTGGAGGCCAAAAGTCTGAAATGAGTCCTATGGAACTAAAAATTAAGGTGTCAACTGCATTCATTCTGGGGGCTGGTGAAGAATACATTTTCTTGCTGTTTTTTTTTTTTTTTTTTTTGCTTTTTTTTTAGTTTGCATTGTAAAGGCCACTTGCATTTCTTAACTTGTGGCCCCTCCCTACATCTTCAAAGCACATTACTCTAACACCGTCTTCCTCAGTAAAACCTTCTTTTACTAACTTTGACTTTGTTTCCTCCTTATAATAACTCTTGTTACTTATTTGGTCCACCCAAAAAATCCGGAATGATCTCCCATTTCAGGATCTTTAACTTACACATCTTTAATTCACATTTGCAAATTTCCTTTTGTCATATAAGGTAGCATATTCACAAGTTCTAGGGACTAGGCCATGGACATATTTTGGGACCATTATCCTGCACACTGTACTTTCTCATCTCAGTCAAATTAAAAACATTAGAGCTGTCCCTCAGTGTTTTTGTGCCCACAGTAGTCCTGGCCAATATATGACTTGTACGTAAAAGGGAAAAGATAAATTGTCCTGGACAAAACATAGAATTAGACTCCTATCTACTGTCATAGAAAACATCAATTTCAGAGTATAAAGATTCTTTGTATAACTCAGAGTAGGGAAGATTTTTTTTAAAATAGGACACATTGAGTAGTATAGATAAGTAAAAATATTTTAAATTAAGAAATTTCATTTCTTCAAAAGACCCATAAAAGAAAATGAAGAAAAGCCACACAATCTAGGAGAAGATCCTTGCAACACAATTCACTGACAAAAAAAAATTTGTATCTAGAATAAATAAAAATATCCCTGTGAATCAAAAAGAAAAATGGCCAAAAAACCTGAACAAGTATTCCAGAGAAAAGAAAAATAAATAACCAATAGGAATATGATAAGATGTGAGACTTCAGTAGTAATCAAGAACATTCGAATTTAAATCACAAGCATCTATTATCCTTTCAGAGCAAAAACGAATGTGGAGAATTAAGAACCCTATGTTCTCCTAGTGGGAGTACAATCTTGTGCATTCACTTTGAAAAAGAAATTAGCAGTGTTTTGTGAAGTTGACCATGCATGTGCTAAACAACCAGAAAACACACTCTAAAATATATAACAAAGAAACTCATGCCCGTGTATCCAAACAGAAATATACAAGAATATTCATAGAAGCATTATTTGTAATAGACACAAAAAAAATCTACAAACAACTTTGATGCCAATCAGCAGGATAATATATAAATTAAATATGCAATATTTACACAATGGAATATTATACAGCAATAAAGTAAATAAACTACAGTTATAGTCAACAATGTGGATGAGTCTGATGAGTATAGTTTCATTGAAAAAAAGTCAAAGGAGACTAAATATGATATGACATTAATTGTATAATGCCCAAATAAAACAAATTAAATAAATAATATATATGCATGAGAATACATGTGTTTATTATACATTTGAGGAAACAATGGAATTATAAATACAAAATTTAGAATAATTGTTACCTTTGGGGGTAGGCAGGCAATGAGGTGAGGTAAGGGAAGAACACTCTGGTGGATTCAGCATTACTGGGATATTTTAGTACTTAAGTTGGGTGGTTGGTACTCAGATGAGTGTATATATATATATACACACACATAGACATATACACAAACACACGTGTGTGCATGTATACATATTACACATACATATATACATACACATATATGTATATAATGTAATACATGTATTAAATAATTTAAATGTATACAAGATCATTCTTTTAGTCATGAGGATGGATTGAAGGGGATAAAATTAGAAATAACAAGTTACATCTGGGTGAAATTGGTGGTGAAGTCTAGGGTAGTGGTGGTAAAATTGAGAGGATTGATGAATTTGAGAAATATTTTAGAGATAATGGTGTTTAGGTGTAGATTGAATGCAGATGTTGAGTAGCGAATACATCTAACATGGCCTCCAGATTTTATTTTGAGCAGCTCGATTTATTATTGAATTCATTTAACTGAGATTTAGTATCAGCTAAAATATTTCTTCCACAGAGACATATTTTCATCCTAGCTATCTAAGAGGATTCTGCCCACCCCCAGGCTCACTTCTAATTTACCTCATCCTGTTTTACTTTCTATACAACACTTATCCCTGTTGGAAATCATCTTATTTACTTAGTTGTAAACATGTTTATTGACTTTCACTTCCTGCCTGAATAAGAACTTCCTGACCTGAAGGGCCCTATTTATCTTGTCAAATACTGTATCACAAGCGCCTCACAGAGAGAATAGTATACAGTTGGTACTAAATAAACATGTAAATGAAATCAAGAAGGAAAACAGGATGGCTAGTATTAAAAAAAAGGCAGGCAGCTAGCCGAGATGGAAGGACAGATGAACAGAAGGAAGAAAGGATTGAAGGGAGGAAGGCAGGAAGGAAGGAGAGAGAAAAAATTTGAGCAACAGAGCAGAGAAAGTGTCGATGTAAAGATAGAAGAGAAATACCACAGGCACAGAATAATTGTACTATTTCTTCTTAAAAGATTAAAGTATATCCCATGGTGTGTGTGCTTTTGCATGCATGCATGAGTGGACGTAGATGCATGAACTGACAACATTTTCATAACTTCCTTGTATTCAAATCACCCTTGCCAGTTTTTAAAGTCACATTTATATGTAAAATACGAATATACACTGGGATCATGATACCAGTTGGTGGCACAGTGGTCAAAGCAAAGTCCAATGGTGAAATAAAGAAGGATAAGTTCATCAAATTAGATTCACAAAAATCTTACCAAAGGATCTTACCCAAGCTTTACTAATAATTAATAATTATCAGGATACGGGTGATCATGAGGCATAGGCAAAGCAGATTTTCGTAAATAGTATAATATATTACTTGAAAGAGGTGGGTTGAGACTCCCACACATTTTTTAACCTGAAAGTGTAAATATATAAGCCCTTTGTTACACTACGTAACTGTGGTAAAGAGATTAAGCAATGTTGGTCATACCACGTATCAATTAAAATTACAGCAAAACTTTCCATTTCCTCCCAACAGAAAAGGCTTTTCTCATGTATTGCACATTCTGAGAGACTAGGTGATAACTAGAGAATCTTTTGTGTATGAAATTCTGAATTCAGCATGTATATTTTACAGACGCCAGCTTCCAAATCTTATGTAGCATCACCCCTTAGACCCACAGCCATGACAAAGTATTGTTCATTTTTTTCTGTGTAATCCGAAGCAATTACATAACAGAGAGAGCAATTACCCTTTTTATCTGTAGGTCATTAGAGAACAATGATAAATAAAGCCAACTGCCCAGTGAATTCTATTTAGGCTTCATGTTATGTTATCTTCCATAAACTCCCCTAGTTTGTCTCTTTAGCACTCTCAGCTACAGATCTTTGAGGACATCAGCTCCCACAGTGAAGAGAACATCCAGTAGTCCTCTGTTTATGAGATTACAAGCTTTCACTCAGGTCGTTGATATCCATGATTTTATTAGTGTCATTATTTGATTACCTCTTTCAATTATTGCTTGTAAATTGCAAATTGAATGATAGCTAACGTCAACTACGTACTAGATGAAAGATCACTTTTTTTCTTCCCAATTATTCAATTAAAGTTTTTATGTATAGTTTGGAAGTCAGCCACGACCCAATTTCCCTTCTACAATGGAAACAGGTCTGAAGGCTTCTCCTCGTATCAGCCGTTATTCAGTGCTAGACATGGGAGGTATAATTAAGAGTATTATTTTCTTGCTTTCTGGTGCTTTCCTAGAAATAACATGGCTACCTTCCTCACTGGGGATCATGACCCACTTATGAGCACTCCTTCTGTTTACTATGCTCTCCAACACTTTTTATCTATTTCTGGTTCAGACCCAAACCTTTTCCCCCAGGGTCAGACCTTGGAGGATACAGATGTATTGATCACTTTCAGGGCTGGTAATAACACCTAAAACTTCTCCTCGGCTCCACCCTAGGCCAATGGCCAAGAATTTTATAAGAAACACTGGCTATGCCACAGCCTTTGGTAAATCTTGTCGTGACAATTTTTGCTCAGAGTCTCTTTTCAACTGAGGTTTCTTTTTCAAGACTTTATGAAGAGGGCTCAACAGGATTCCTAGATTAACAATATCGTTGGGGGTTATAACACAATACCCCAAAATGTAGGACCTTGGCAATCAAGAAGGCTATAGAAGCAAGATCACTCTGACTTTCCCCTGCCTTTCTGTGTGAAGCATGTTCATAAGAAGAATTCTCTGACCTATCTCACCTGAAAATAGGTCATAAAACCCTCATGCCACAGGCGTTCTGCCCCATATCTGGCAGGAAGGAATGCTACACAGACAGACCAAGAAGAATCAGAATAAACAGGCCTTGCTGACTTTCCCCCAGTTTATTGCCATTGGGTCAAATCCCATTTTTTGTCTAATTAATTTCTACGATTTCTAAACAACTGCCCACTGTTCACCTAATGTAAGCATAAAAATAGACAATTATCTCTGGGTCTTTGGGTCCCTAAATCTGAAGGTTTTCATATCACATAAAACTCTGTTAAATAAATTTGTTATGCTTTTCTCTTGTCAACCTGTCTTTTATTACAGGAGTATCAGCCATGACCCTTGTGATGGGTAAGGAAAAAGTATTACATTTTCTTTCCTACAAGATAATTTTGACGAAGCTCAAAAGGCTGTCTCCATTTCTAAGTTTCTTCCTTATTAGCAGGTTCTGTGAGAAATTTTAGCTTATTTTTTACAGTGAGGAGGAATATCTTTTGTTGTTCCAGACCATGTAATTACCAGAAATTTAATAAACCAGCTGGCTCCAAAATTTTTATTAGATTTATCAACCACTCTCCATTAGCCACTTTGGTAACTATAGTTCTTCACTCCCTCTGAGGAAGCAGTGATCACGATCCCATCAACGTAGTGTACTAACTTGCACTTAATAGGTAGCAAGCCCAAGTCCCACCTCCCTAGATAAGGCAATTTCCTTGAGAAATAAAATAGCACTGTGGTAAGTGGTAAATGTATACTGTGTTCCATTCCACCAAAACATAAATTGTGCCTGGCTGGACTCCAAGATTGCAATTGAAAGACAGGCATTAGTTAATCTATCAGTCCCCCCTGGTCTGTTTTACTTTATCTATGCTTTCACATTTCAGATATGGTGAAAACAGTTAGAGGAACTGCCTTGTTTCATCCTTGATCATCTTTCATTGACTCCAGGAAGGATTTGCCTTATACAATGGTCACAGAAGACTATTAAAAAGGAAGTTAGTGGAACTCAAAACTACTGACTCAATCTTTTTCTTAATCGAAGCAATGATTCATTAATGTTTTCCTGGAATTTTCTGCTTATTTTAATATGAAGAATGCTTTGGTAATTCCAAAGGTTCACGTTTAGTGTGACCAGTTAAGGGTGGAGGTGATTTGTATCCCCAGTGAAATAGACAAAGGAAACATGTCCACTTGGGCACGATATGCATGTCAATTATGCATACAGATAAAGGCAAGATGACAACTGAATAACCTCTCCAATGACACTTTCTAATTCTTTTTTTTTTTTTTTTTTGAGACAGAGTCTCACTTTGTTGCCCAGGTTAGAGTGCTGTGGCATCAGCCTGGCTCACAGCAACCTCAAACTCCTGGGCTCAAGCGATCCTCCTGTCTCAGCCTCCCGAGTAGCTGGGATTACAGGCATGTGCCACCATGTCTGGCTAATTTTCTACATATTTTTAATTGTCCAGCTAATTTGTTTCTATTTTTAGTAGAGACGGGGTCTCGCTCTTGCTCAGACTGGTCTCGAACTCCAGAGCTCAAACAATCCACCCACCGTGGCCTCCCAGAGTGCTAGGATTACAGGCGTGAGCCACTGTGCCCGGCCAACTTTCTAATTCTTAACTTCCTGTCTGCCTTGATTTCCTCTACCATGGTATCTCCACATCCATACTGTTTGTCTTCTGGTCTGTTACTGCATAATTTCTGTCTTTCATATGCACTATGGTACAAAGAGCACCCATATCTACTAATATTAATACTAAGAAGTTTTGTATATCTTCTCCAGGCCAATTTACCCAAATCACTGAACACAACCTAAGATCCTCAGCCAGGGGATTGACAAGCAGACTGTTTAACAGAAAGAATAAATTCATCCTTCTGTTCATATATTTTCTGTTCTGAATCACAATCCACATAAATAGGTCTTAATAAAAGAGATAGAACAAATTTGCTATAGCAAATTAAAAGGGGGTAGAAGGTAGATCTGGTACAGCTCACTCATATGTCAAATATTATTATGTGCTATCAACTTCTTAATGAAAATACATCCATTTCTTTGTTTTTCATACATTTCTTCCGTTGGGCTCAGGAGTCAGCACCACAAAGTTTGGTGTCTTGGCATGCTGAGCGCTGTGAACTGAAGAAAGGCAGTCTCAGAAGCAAAGTCTTTCTGTAAACCTACTCTGGCCTCCTTTCTCCTGCTTTCCTTTCTTCCTTAGGGCAAGCTGTAGACACCAGAATTTTTCTTCCCCAAGGCAGGTTGTAGAAACTAGAACCCCTCTTCCCCAAAGCCAGCCATAAAACCTAGAAATGTTGCTCTAACCCCACTGCCTTTCTGCACAGGAGCTGACTATTAAGAAATTCTCTGCCCTACCTTGTCTGGCTGTAGGTCATAATTCAGAAGGATTCTGCTCCACATGCAGCAGTAACGAATGCTACACACAGAGGACAGGAATCTGAATAGACAGGCCCTACTGGATTGTCCCATCCGTCTACCAGCATTAGATCATCACTTTTTGTCCAATCACATTTCTACATGGCTGTTCAGGCTTTATTGAACCTAAGAATAAAAATGGACAGTTTTCCATGTGTTTTTGTGTCTTTATTCTGAAAGCTCCCATGCCATATAAAAATGATTAAATAAATGCATTATACTTTTTACCTGTTAATCTGTCTTTTGTTACAGGAGTTTTGGCCATGACCTTTGTGATGGGTAAGGAAAAATATTATATCTTTCCACCTCTACACTTCAAAGTCATCTACAAACTTCACTCAGTTGAGTTTGGTATTTCCTCAGACCCTTACATTTTCAATGTTTTCCCTTCATGCCCCTCTCTTTTGAATTGCTTTAAAAAATCCCGTAGGCGTCCAATCAGAAAGCCTATTTGATAATTTCTTTTCTGACTTGCACTCCCTGTCTATTCATTTAGAACTGTACTCATGAGTTTTTCTTCCCCTCCAAATCCAGTGATAAGACATACGTTCCACAAATTGCCTTAAGTTTTCACCACCCAGTACCGTGGATGGATAGGCTATCACTTCAGCAGCAAGTTCTCGTGAGACTTTTTTTATCATCTAAAAAAACATCTTTGCCATCACAATTTATGAAACCAAAAGACAATCCAGTACACAGAACACATAGGAAATTACACAACAGATCACACTTTCATATCAGACTCACAAGAATTAGAAGTCTTATCCTATATGAAGATTTACTAATAATTTCAAGGATACAAGTAATTGTGAGGTCTGTAGAGAGAAGTGCAGACCAACCAGTGCAACACCCCAAGCTCTTTCTTACCACATAAAATGCCCTCCGCACCGGATTAACATGGGACGTTTCCATGAAATGTTTTCAATTATGTCACTTACACAGAAAAGAGACATTTAGGTAATAAAACTTCTCTTTTTATCCCACAATAGTTACAAGGTTTAGAGGACATTTTTTAAGGAATGATGTCTCATAAATTCACAGATTACACAGTTGTTTTACATATGCGAATCTAGAAAGAGTGGGCAAATTCTTTGAAAGCATCCCCTAGGTAAGGGTAATCTAGCTAGTATATACCATACCTTGGAGATTGTTTGCCAGCATTAGTCTGTTTACAAATATATTTAATTGGCTCACCTTCTATATAATGATTTCCTCCCAAGGTATGACTAATGAAAATTAGTTTCATATCACTTGCTGACCAACAGCTGTCTTTTCCTGTAAGTCTTTGAGACCATCATACATCTGGTGGCCATACAGAAATTTGAACCACTGAACTCAAAGTTATGTTCTTCTGTGGAGAGCTAGCTAATATCGTTTAACAGCACATGAAAGATGGGCTGCATGTGGGCAGCCAACAAAAGCAAGTGACAGTGAAGTCAAAGTAGACAGTATCACTTGCTCTTAAGGACACCTACCTAAAATGTTACTGGCAGTTCATGGGTGCTCCAAGAGCATTATCCTCAGGTTGACAACTCACATGTGTTTTTGGATAATGGAAGTGGTTTGTAAGCATAAATGTAACAAATGATCAGGAAAAACGAGCACCACGTGTCCTCACCATCAAATTGTTATTAACTGATCAACACTTAAGTGCACATATAGTAGTAACATTCATTGGGTTTCAGGCAAATGGGAGGGGGAGGAGGGGATGAGTATATGCACACCTAGTGGGTGTGGTGCACACAGTCTGGGGGATGG
>CAUYSK010018186.1:0-21309 GCA_963575035.1 Avahi laniger
TCGGCCTTCCAGCGTGCTAGGATTACAGGCATGAGCCACCGTGCCCGGCCTATTTGGCTCACTCTTATGCACTGTTGGTGGGACTGCAAACTAGTACAACCTCTGTGGAAAGCAATATGGAGATACCTTAAAGAGATACAAATAGAAGTACCATTCGATTCAGCAATCCCATTACTGGGCATCTACCCAAAAGAGCAAATGATACTGTATAAGAAAGATACTTGCACTCGAATGTTTATAGCAGCACAATTCACAATTGCAAAGATGTGGAAACAATCCAAGTGTCCATCAATACATGAGTGGATTAATAAAATGTGGTATATGTATCCTATGGAGTACTATTCAGCTTTAAGAAACAATGGTGATCTAGCACCTCTTGTATACTCCTGGATAGAGCTGGAACGCATTCTACTAAGTGGGGTATCCCAAGAATGGAAAGACAAGCACCACATGTACTCACCATCAAATTGGTATTAACTGATCAACACGTAAGTGCACATATAAGAATAACATCTATTGGATGTTGGGCAGGAGGGAGGAGGAAGGTGGAGGAGGGAGGAGGGGACGGGTATATACATACACAAAGAGTGCAATGCGCACCACCGAAGGATGGACATATTTGAAACTCGGACTTAGTGGGGGAGGAGGGGGCAAGGGCAACATACGTAACCTAAACATCTGTACCCCCATAATATGCTGAAATAAAAAAAAAAAGAAAACACAGACAAAAATTGCTGGAGTGGGGAAAAATGGAGAAAGGGATAAAGGAGAAAAGAAAAAGGAGAGAGCTAAAAGAAGAAATTGGGGTCACAGTGAATAAATACATTGCTCAGGACAACTCAGATGTTAAACAGAAGCCCTGGGATTCAAAGCCATGTCTGTGTAACGCTTGTGCTCGTGCGTGAGCTTTCATTGAATCAAAAAGTGAAACGGGCATACGGGGAGAACAGTGGTGGGTTACCAGTAAGTTGAGTAGTATCAATGCAATGTATACATAGAGAAAAAATATTGTGGAGGATTACGGAAAAGGAAAAGTTTAGATGTTTTCTAGAATTTTCTACAATTATTGGAGAACACTTCATGGTGGAGCGCCATGATACTCCATAGTATTTGGAGGAGGTTTTTCAGCCAGAGACAATAGCCACAACTTGTCCCAGCTGTGAGCTGGGCTTGGCCTCTTCAGAAAACAGTTGAGACTGTCCTGAGAAGAACAGAACACTACCTGTAAAATAAAAGAGCTTTGGAAAGAGATTCTACATCATAGGGTCCACAACAACCCTGAAAACCAAGGTGAACTTTGTTAAATACAACTCATTGTTAGAGAAATGGTGCTATGCTTGGGTCAAGTCACATCTCTGTCACTAGATACAGACATGGAAGGATATTTGTCACCTGGAGAGGGGCCTCATTCTCTAACTTCCCATTTTCCTAGTTTGCTTTACAGACCCTTCTATAAAAGGTCTTTTTTAAAATTGCATTTTTGCTCCTTGTTAGCCTCTGAGTATCTGAATTCTTTGGCTGTGATCATTGAGAACCACCCTATCTTCTATCAGTTATCTTTCAAAAGTCATTTGAATTTCTGAATGTTGAGTTCTTACTCAGAGTCAAGTTCTGAACATACAAAGTACAAGCCACTGAATCTCAGGGCGTTTGATCCAGGTGCCCCGAGGGTGAGAAACGTGCCCTGTAGGTTCTGTAAAGAAAGGATGTGGATCTTGACCTCATACAGGACAACCATGTTATTGTGATGTTTTCACTTGGTTTAGAGAATCGAAAACCATCAACATTATTACATCTTCACTCAACTATTGAAAGAAATCTATTGATTTCTGCTCAATGAATGTATTTTCTATAAACTTTCCATCTTTGGGACTGATCTGAAGTTATACCTCCAACTACGAATGCTGCTTCTTCAAAAGGTGCCAGTGAATGGAAATCAACTTTGATGTTGCCTAGTAAGTTCCTGGGCCCTCATTTAAGCGTGCCTTGCATGGCATAACCCCTCAGCTGAATTTAAGAAATCGTATCTCTTTCAGTATAAGTCAGTGGTGGGAATAAAGTTTGGCCATGTTAATGTGCTAGCCTTCGATACGTAAATTCATGCCCCACGTTTAACTTTAAAAAATCAGTAGACTTCATGTCATGAGATTCAAGGAATAATATATTGCAGAGAATTTGGAAAACATTTCGCATTTTTGTGGTCTCTTTAGCAGTGTCATTCTCTTTCCTGGAAAAGGATGTTAGTGATCAGAGAAATTGTGAATCTCTTTGCATCCCAGGCCACCGTAAAGTTGTCTTAGGTATAGACTGGCCAATAAATAGCCCAGGATCATCAGGCTTCCTCTGTCTTGTTCTCAGTTGCTTATCATTATTTTAAGTCAAACACTTGAATATTCTAGATCTGGGATAGTGGATGATAGATAATTTCATGCTAGTCAGTATTCTAGTAAATGTCTTTTAGATAGTTACTTGTCATATTGTCAGAATCCTCACTTGAGCTATAAATGTAGTAATACCTATGGCTCACGCTTAAATTTATCCCAGTGCTTGTAAACTGTTGAAATTAAAGGACCTGGTTCACCTCTAATGTCTACTATCTAGAGCAGCCTCTGTTGTGAGCTGAATCTGTTCATTTGATGTGAAAAACAATTATGGCATACTTTAAAATAAAAGATTGTTTTTTTCATCATAAGCTGTTGCTGTGTGTGTGCTGGATAAAGCTTTTCTAATTAAAAATTTTCCTGAATGTTAGTACATACGTGACCTTAATTCTATAGTGAACCTTGCTGCATTAATTTAAATGGAGAGACCACTGCAGCAGCACCATTACAAAGTACCTGTTTTCAGCCTGAGTTGGACACGACTGGAGTATAATGGTGTTTAATCATCATTACCATAAGATGGTTCAAGTTTGTTCTATGATTGACATTCCAGTTGCATAAACTTGAGGGTTGATAAAACAAAGTTCAGACAGCACAGTGTTCTTTCAAACCCAGAAAGGTGGGGCCGTGTGTAGGATGTGAGTGACTTCTAGCTTGCGGTGTAGCAGTGTGTCCGAAAACAAGCATGTTTATAGGTGCCCACATTAAACAAGATGGCACAGAATGACTCTCGACACTGTAATCTCTTGAAAAAAAATATATACCACATTGCAATTGTGCTTTTATAGCTTTTAAAGCACTTTTAAATATTGACGCACCTGTTTTAGGCCTGAATTTCCTTTTTCCTTTCATATACCGCCATTCCATGGGCTCTTGCTTCTCTTAACTGTGGAGGCCTTGCTCCATGTCCTATTAAACATAAACACACACTCACATCCCAAATAAAATGTAATTTGGGTAATTATAAAGGTGTTGAGTTATACAAGCTAATTGGCATAAGTGTTACTGTAGACAAACTCTTACTAATTAAAATCTTGGGGTCTTCTTTTTTATATTTTGGAGATACTATTTTATTTTTTGAGATGTCAAACTTTTACACTTTCCAGGGCCCTGGTGAGCTCAGACACCCTTACCCTGTGCCTGCAGGGCCTCACGCAGGAACCATCCGTGTTGTTGGCCTTGCATTGGTTCCCCTCTTGGTGGGTCTGTCCTGTGTGGGGAGCAGTAAATGTCCGTCTTCCTGCAGCCTTCTTTTACCCAGAAGCAAATTTGGTCAAAGGCAAGAAGCCGTCTACTCCTCTCTTATGTGTCTGTAGCAGCGAATCAGGGTTTTTATGTCCTTGGATTGCAACATTCAGGGCCTTCTCCATGGTACTTCCCTCCCAAGCTTTGGGGCCAGCGGAAGTCTAAAATGGGTGTGATTAACTGATGAGGAATTTGAAAAGCCAGATGCAGTTACTACTTCCATGAGACCTTTCCACTCAATGCTAAGGCATTTTTCCAACATACTTTTTTTTTTTTAACACTATTTAGAATCACTTGATACACACAACCATTTTACCTTTTTTAAACTTCAATTTAGACTCTATTTTGTTTTCCATAAATGGCTCTTTTTTTATATATACTAACATATCTATATTTCTGCTTGATTTGCACCTCCCTACTTCATTAATTTTTCTGCAACCCACAACTTGATCTAAGTCTTCTTTTGCTGTTATTTTTAGAGATGGGGTCTTGCTCTGTTGCCCAGGCCAGAGTGCAGTGGTGTGATCATAGCTCACTGCAACCTTGAACTCCTGGGCTCAAGTTATCCTCCTGCCTCAGCCCACAGTAGCTGGGATTACGGGTGTATACTGCCACACTTGGCTAGTTTTTATATTTTTTGTAGAGATGGGTTCTCGCCATGTTGCACAGACTGGGCTTTAACTCCTGGCCTCAAGTGATCCTCCCACGTTGGCCTCCCAGAATGTTGGGCTCAGAAGTGTGAGCCACCGTGCCCAGCCTTGATCTAAGTCATAGACCATCCCTAAGGCCTCTTAGGTGATTTCAGGATTCCATTTTCACTTACTTCTGAGACTCCCTCTTGCCTGTGCTATTTTTCACCTATGCTAAAATACACCTTCTATTTTAACTTGATGGATATTCCACTTGACTATGAAAAGTCACGTTGTTCCTTATAAAAACTTTGCACTTTATAAACAGTATGTTATTTGATTAACTTGTCTGTTCTTTTCTGTAATTTTTGTGTTGACTTTACAGTAACTGTTACGAATCAACCTAATTTTTTATCACTATTTATATTTGTACAGCATCGGTACATATTTCACATGGAGAACTCATTTAGCAGACTTGGTGTTTTCAAGTGATACCATACTTTTTGAACATTAATAATTGAGAAATTTCTATGTTTGAGAGTTAGTTGGCGGGGAGGAGGTCATAGGCATGATTTGTTGTCAAATGTATTGAGATCCTTTAACCTGAATTTTTGGTGTGATTTTGAGGAACCAGCTCTCTGTTAGAATTAGATTTTGCTACATAGAACAGAAAATCCTAAATCATAATGGCTTAAATGAGAGAAATGTTTAACGCTTCTTATGTAAAATTCCAGAGATGGGCTCCAAGGCTGATGTGGTAGTTCAGTGATGTGACGAAGCTTCCAGACTCTCTCTCTCATCTCTTCCATCCTCATCGTTGACTTCTGTCCTCATGGCCAAACAGCTGCTGGAACTCCAGTCATCTTTGTCTAGCAGCAAGAGGAGACAAGGAATAACAAAAGCTTTCTCAGAAGGCCGGACAATACTTTTAGCTCCATTTTATGTCCTAGCACTCAACGGTGGAGTTATGAACAGATTTTCAGTGGCAGAATAAGCATTGGATGTCAGGGTAGTAGTGGTGGCGGTTGCAAGTTGGTCCAGAAAGGCCCCCACATTTCCGGCAGAGCAATGGGGTGGATGATGGTTCTAGTCTTCATGGGAACATGGGAAAACAGGTAGGTTCAGTCGGTGAGAAAGGTAGTGGTGAGCACACTTAGGGAAACCTTGAGTTTGAGGTACCTGAAGAACATCCACCTTGGGTCAGTGGAGTGTGGGTGACTCTGAAGCTCAGGAAATAACAGGCAGTGAGCTAGAGAGTGTAGGACGTGCAGCAAGACTGAATTGATGACAGTCCCTAGGACCCTTGGAGGAAGTCACAGAGGACAAAGGGGAGGCCCTTAGGTCAGGGCTTGAAGGTGAGAAAGACAGGCCTGGGGAGAAGTAAAAAGCTCTTACTGGGCTTGGGGTGGGGTAAACCTGCGATAAGAAACAGCTGCCTTCTCTTTAGCTTCACTTTCCCCACTGGGCTATTGCTTCATAGCATGGAAACATCTCAAAGATGAACATTTTAACTTCGGGGAGGGCCTGGTGTGATATAATCAGAAGGGCACCACAAGACCACGTCGTCCACTCAGGAGAAGCATTCAAGTCTTTATTGTCTTATTTAATTTTGATAAATCCTCTCTCTTGTAAAGGTGTTATTATCCCTATTTTGTGCTTGTGGAAAAAAAACAGACTCACAGAGGTTCAGTGACTCACTCTTTGCTGTGCAGCAGACTGGGGTGGAACCCTTGTTGGGTCCCAGGCACGTTTTTTAGTTCTGGTCTTTGAGGATTCCATCCTGGAGGACCATGCCTTCTTGGGGAGGTCAAGTGACTTGTCCAGAGTTTTGACCTCAGACGTGCTGTGTTTCTACTACACCTGACTGTCCCTTTGCTCTCAGGCATCAGAATACATAGAATAAATGATTAGAGTTAAAAAAAAAAAAAGACTATCTCATTTCCCAATCTTAAAACATTTCCATGTGACATTCTTTGTCACTGATAATATTGTTGCAGACCAAAAAAGTGCCTGATTAATCTTTTCAGCATCCTTTAGACTTGAATCACATTCTCATCTGATTATAGGACTGAGTCACTGGTTAAGTAGTTCATCTGAGACTCTAGACAGGGGTCAGCAAACTTTTTCTTAAAGTACCAGCCATATAGTTTCTGTCTTGAGGAACTCCACTCAACTCTCCTTAACTGTGCTCTTGAAATGTGAAAGCTCTTATGGACAGCATGTCAGTGAATGGTCATTGCCGTGTTTCAATAAGAATTTTATTTTCAAAAACAAGCAGGCAGCCCAGGGAGCTAACACCTACTCTAGAAGAAAAGGCTAAATTCTGGAATTTCTGGATTTAATCTAGCAAGTAAAATCAGCCAACCAAATTGTGAAAATAGTCAGTATTAGTATTTCTTCATTTCCAGAATTCAAAATATTTAGCTACTTTTAAAAAATTGACTTATCTCTGTAATCATCTTCTACACATGTAAGGGTGGTTTTAGGTGAGTAGATGCAAAGTATGAAATTCAATTCTCCACTTTGTTCTCTACTTTATTTTCTCCTGAGTAGTCTTGATGGAATTCTAGGTAATCAAGGTCCTTCCCAATCTCTCAAAATGACCTACATGTTTCAGAACTACCCTCTAAATCTTTGATCATTATCTGTGTGCACCCCAATACATGGGGTTAGACTAGAATCTGGCCGAGGGAAAGCTTGGATACTCACATTATTAGTGAATTTACATGCATTTACAATAACTCACCAATGATGAGAAGACCACTAACACATTCAGGAGGCTTAATGGAACAGAAAAATCCTTCAACGTTAATTACTATATCTAGTGTTTTTATTTATATTATGCAGAAGATGTACATAGATATCTTAGAAGAGCATTATAAGTAGAATTTGCACATGATTGTTTTATGATGTGTTCAAATTGCAAACCTTCATTTGTACTGGTATTTTGCATTTGCATTGGTATTTTTAACTGGACTGGTTCCATAAGGGAAAATTATTTTTTCATAAAAGAGAACAAACTAGGAAAACTTTAGCATCTTGTATGCAAATGAGTGCTAATTATGACAAATGAGTATAATTTGTAAAAGACTCACAAGCATGTTCTTTTTTCTTTTTATCAGTTCTCATTTATGTGTAATTGTAGAAACAAATATCTGCTAACATAATTGTAATCCATCTTTTGTGTTGATTTAAAAAATGCCTTTTCCTTTCGAGGCAGGCTGCATGACTGCAGTGATACTGGGGTACGCATGTACACTGGGTTTGGGGGGCATCCTATGAATCTATTGTGATCACCTATGGCAATTAAGTTTCACTGATTCCAAGTAAAGGGTGACCGTTTTGCCTCACTTACATGATGGTTCAGATTTTAGCACAGGTTTTTTTGGAAGTGCAGTTCTGTTACTTTCGAGGCTATGTGATAAACAGAATAAGTCTGTGAATAGGTAAAATGAGGTAAGTTGACGAAAACATGCAATCTGCAATGGATTTTCAGAATGTAATGAAGTATTCAATGAAATTTTTGAATAACCACATTTATTTCTTAGATTTTAATTCGATAAGAATTGCAAATCACATGTTTGAGTCATCACAAACTGTGAATCACATCATCTAGCATACTGAAATTTTACTATATACCATGCTCAGTACTGATCCTAAGACATTTTAGGTTTAAATGGAAAAAAGAGGCCCAATATAAAAATGGAGAGAGTAAATCTTAAAGCACCAACCATGTTGGATATTCTTCCTTCAGTAAATCCCACACTGGACAGGCTACCTTAGTTGATACCAAAGGAATAAGGATGCTCTGATGCTGATTTTTATCTTGGTAGATGGTCCTTCTTTTATGGGTGGTCTTAGGTAACTTTAGTTCACCCTCTGCTTCTTCCTCTGCTGTTTTTACAAATGACTGAAGGCATAACTTTGATTTTTTTTCTTCATGCTACATGATAATTTATTCTAACCAGCAGCATTTTATTTATATTTTTGGACCCATTATTCCAAACATGTAAACTGTTTTGGACATGTGACTTCTTCTATATTGGTATTTATTGTATTAGTGTTTTAGAAATATGGAATTTTAGAGATGAAGTGGCACAATCCCCTTATTTTATAGAAGAAATCTTGGAGGCACAGCTGAGGGTCAGAAGAGCTAGGAGATACTGTTCCAACAAAGATTCTCCTTCCCTTTGGTTCAATTTAATCTATTTTAGGTCCTTCCATCTCATGTTAATGACATAGTAATCTACCCACTTAATACTATAATAAGTTCACTAGGATTTTCCCCATTAAAACAGACTTGTGAGTCATAGCTTACTATCACCTTCCAAGCTTTAGTCTGTCTTTTCCTTAACACCCGAGAGTCATATAGAATCTGTGGTACTTGTGCCAATCTGAGGCTGCCACATATTTTGAAATCGCTTGTCCCACACTGGATGCCTGGTGTCAGTCAGGAAATGTTGTAATTTGTAACCCCCCACTCTTGACAGTGTCACAGGGTAGGAGGTTGTGGGGGTGTAAGGTTGGTTGTGGTGTGAATGGTGGGACACTCAGAAGCTTCACGGGGCTGAGTTTTGCCAGTTTGTAAAAGTCGGGTACATTTTTCTCATGTTAAATACGTCTCTTTCACTTCCACCTTCTGTTTGAAGTTGACAATATGTTTGCATCTGACTTTCTTATTAAGACCGTACACTTCTCCTGAGACATATCTGTTGCAACTTCATGATTGCTTAAGGTTCATGCTGTTGCCATATATTCCATTTAGCAATGTCCTTCAGACCAGAATAGGTTTCTAGACAGAGAATTCCAGATACCCACATGTAGGAAACATGAGTTGAATGCATAGGGTAGGACACTTGGTCTGCTGATCGGGAGAATTTGCACCCCACTGAGGGAATCTTGAGATATTCTATTATTGACATCTGAGGTTTCACTTGGTCCTCATGTATCTGGTATTTGCATGACTTCCTATGCTTGCCTTCCTGCACCCCACTTTTTAGCACCTTCTACCTTTGCTTTTATCTCAGTGCACAAAAAGTTTGAAGGACATCCCAGGGAGAGCCAGAAAGCCTCATTAGGAAGGATTTGGGAGCCTGCCTATTTCTTTTCTGCTTTAACTTTAGCAAAATAGATTGACTTTCTTTTGTAGTTTACTTGTTAAAATTGTTTAAGCCACACTGTTAGAATTCAGTCCACAGGCTGGCATTTGCATTGTTAACTTTGACCCTTTTTGGAGGCATAGTTTTCCTGTGATCTAGGCTGGAAAGATCTATTGGCGACTGGAGTCGACCTTGTTTCCCATTGTGTGCCCTGCATATGACACAATGGCTGGACATCTGTGTCGTTTCTGAAATAAATGATTTTGAGTGCTCGAGCCTAATTAAACATATACAGTATTGCATATTTGTATAAACACTAAAATTTATAGACCTAAGGGATACAATTTTAGTACTTTATATTACAAATGAAATAACCGATTCTGGGAGTTAAAAGTGGCATATTTAACCTAAGCAGCCAGTTAGTGGCTATGGTAAGACTCAAGCCCAAGTTGAACAGACATTGCTTAAAGATTCAAGTTAAAAAAATCACAGTACGATAAGTAGCGTTAGCTCCTTTTCTAAGCAGAGCGACTTGGGTGTTATTGTATAGCTTTAATATTACAGGTAACGCCTCTGAGGTGTTACCTTGGTGCCTGATTTTAAGTTTCACATGTCGGGATGGTGTTTAGCGCTTGGTCTGCAGGGTGAGTACCGACACGATAATGGTGTAGCTTGGAATGCAATACCACATTCTCTAGACGCCCCCTAATTCCCAGAAAATTGCTCCTGGATTAGGGCAATCTAGTTTTCTTGACTTGTTTTCTCTAATCGTATAGGAAAAAATAGTGGTGGCTGACTTCTGGCCCGAATTTTATGCTAAGTTTAAGGAAGGATGTCTGGTAACTCTTTCCTTCACTTTGTGTTTGAATCTATGATTTTGTAGCTGTGGATGGAAAAAAATATTCCTAGGGAAAGGTTCACTGCTATTTCAATCTGACAACTGTTATCGAATGCCAATCAGGTGTACTGGGTGAAAGAGAATAGAGTGCGTGGCCCTTTGCCACAACCTCTCAATTTAACCTAAAGCAAGTAAGACAGAACTAGAGTTGGGAAAGTCTTTGTCTTTCCCGAGGTTACTTTAAATGGGGTCTCTCTTGGGACTTTAAACACATTTTTAATGTGTTTTAATGTTTTCCCTTTTGATTGTTCTCTGAAACGTTCCTCTATGTACTGGATTCAGTCATTTGGTATTCCCGGGTTGGCGTTCATCTTTTACCAGTGTGAGGCAGCCGCTTTTATCATTGTAAGATTCAGTAACATTCACTTGCTCTTAGAATCTACAGATTATATAATGGATATTGCAAGTTCTAACCTGGAGTTTCAATGTTAAGGAAAGTGGTTATTTTTTACTATAATTGAATCAATACCTGTTTGTTTGCCAGTTTTGAATACAGTGATTAATCCCACCTCTATGTTACTTAATCTTGAAATCCAGGGTTACTCTCCCTTACACTTGAATAGAGCTGAGAAAAAAATGGCTTTAGGTAAAGAAAGGTAAACGAAAATGTACTCGTTAACTACTGTGCGTTGTGAGCCAAACTGTGTCCTTTACTACAGATACTCCACTGAACGCTATTAGCAACCTCCCCTCCCTCTCTTCCTCTCTCTGGGCGAGGCTGGGTTTGCCGAGGCTGACTCCTTGCCCCATGGTTCACAGCTGAACGTGAGCATGCTCTGCTCATCCCATATGCTTTTCTTCCACAGAGTATAAATTAAAAACTTATTGGCAAGCCATCAAAGTCCCATTTGAACTAAAAGAGAAAAACCTGTTTTCTGAAACGTGAACTCTAATTACATAAAATGGATGCCTCTGAAAACAGCATTGTCTCACGGGGCAGGCTGTAAACCTGGAACAACAATCGAAGCCTCACATTATGTAAGAAGGGAGTTTACAGAGCCAACTGGTGCCTGTCCTGTGTTTCCCCCACCAACGACAGAAGTGGCTTGGGGTAACAAAGGACTGCCCATGGCCTGGTGTGGGCATGGGGCCTTCTCAAAATTGATAAAACTGCTCTTTGGTCAGGAGCCTTTCTTTGCCATACTAGCTCCTTGTGTCTTGACCCCTAGGGCTAAACTATGGCGCTAATGAGAGTGGGGTTGTTGGGGGTGGTGGGGAATTTCTAGGAGGGAGAATAAGTCCTGATAATTCTAATTCGTTTGTGGCTCTGGTGGCAAAGACAACTCAAAGGCAGTATGTCTCCACAGTTGATGACATTTCGCTGAGCTTGACACCACCCACCCTGTACACCCTCACCTGGCTAGGTTTTCTGCCATTTTTGTTTTTAGCTTTGCAACCACCAACAGTCACACTTCTTTTGGGAGATTTTTATGTGTTTGAGGTTTTACAGATGTTGTAAAAGTCACTGCAAACTCCATGTGTCTGTATTTCTCAACTCATGGTCCCTGTACTATTTGTTTCAGCTTTACCTGGTCAACTCGGTAAAAAATAGATTTGTAGGACCCACTCTGGGCTGCTAATTAATTTCTGGAAAGAGATGATGCTCCCAATGTGCATTTTTTAACAAAGCTCCTCAGATGATTTCTATATACACACATTTCCCTACTGTTTGGCACATTGTACGGAAATATTGCAAATAAGAGAGGTTGAAGTGACCATTCCAAGTCTTAGTATGAGTAAGGGGCAATTGGTATTGAATTCTAGTTGCTTCCATTAGAATTCATTCCCATTCATTCATAAATTGAGAAGATACGTGTTGAGTTTTTACTGTGTGCCAAGTCTGGGGATGAAAGACATCGTCTTTCTTCTCTAGGAGTTCCATGGGTGGGAAGAAATACCCTTAGTTATGTTTTGAAATCTCACAGCATTCTGGGACTCTTAACCTTGCCTCATCAGCTAGCTAAGAGGCTCAAATTTGAAGAAGGAAGAAGTGTGGAGGGGAATGTGAGCATGGACAGTTTGGAGTGGAACATTTGGTTTAGAAATTTGGGGAGATAATTTGAATTCGTAAGGAGAGGCCGGATGACAAATGCCATTGAATGTTACAGTGCGTTGTTTGAAACCAGCATTGCAGTGGAGTCCTGAAGATGACAGGGCACACTGTTCACGTATTGATTGGATACATTCTTTCATTAACTCCGCAAACATTTACCAAATCCCTGTCTGTGCTGAGCACCACACGCACAAAAAAGCAAATTATTTGTTGAATATATCAAGGGCATGTATAAAAAATTTTAGAATGGTTTTCATTGAAAATCATTACAATACGAAATAGCTTTAGGACTGGAAATACTAAATTTGCTGTTGGTGCTAGAAAAAAAAAGATACATTAAAGTGTCAATATGTAAGAATTTTAGGTGGTCATAAAAAGTGTGAACAAGTCCTTTATGTTTGGGGATAGAAATTACTGGAAGTAAATCGCAGCTATTCCTGGAGTAGGTGGGCCTGTCTTTGTTCATTGTGGCCACATCCAGTGAGTCTGTCGTGGCCCTAAGCCCATCAAGGCCTGTCTGGTCCATTAATAAGCAGCAAAAATATCTCAGCTGCTCTGAGTTTTTTCTTTGTGCTTTATTTTGAATTCTGTTACGAGAGTACTAAATTAGTTGCGGTGATAGGATATCTTAGTTTCCTGGGTCTGTGGAAGACAGAAATGGTTCAGAAATGATCTCTATAGCTTGCATTTCCTGAGCTGGTTGTGGTTGACTGACTTTATTGACTAAAAGAGCAGGTGATTCATATAAAGTCATATGTTAGGATGCCGCAACCGGGGCTTTTGAAAGGACCACCCGTTAAGTGCAAATAAATAACAATGCAAATGCACAGCAGCCTCTAAAAGCATATTAGACTATGGATGAGAATGAATAATACATGTTTTCTGATAATGTTTGCTGCATGTGGCAGGATATATTAAAAGGGGGAAAAAAACCTCTGCCCAGTGTCTGCATTCGGTCAACCTTTACATTCAAGAAGCTTAACTATCATCTACCACCTTCATAGCAGCATCATGAACTTGGGGTTTTATGGGTAAAACTTGTACAATCCATTAGGAGATACACTTTGAAAAACTAGTCTCTACAATATACACATAGTAACAAAAGAAAAAAATGTTGACAATATGATTACAGTGATTTCTGCATTCTAGTCTTTAATTATGTGATGGGTCCCAGTGGCAGAGAGTTTGCTATCATGGATGGTGCCTGGAAATTGGCCATGTCTCATTTAATAGAATGGGAATTTCAGTGATAGTTTAGCATATTTATTTTTCTACTGCCGAAAGGTGAGTTATGAAACTTTTTATAATGCAATAGGCTTGTGTGCTTTACTTTTGCACATCAAATTGTCTTTTCTGCTTTCTGTCATCTAAATAATAGATATTTTCCCCGACCAGGCAATCTTTATAGGTTTATATTCATCTTCCTCACTCCAGGTAAGGTCCTCACCTTCCTCTTAAATATCACTGAGGTTTTCTGATAATCTCGACTGGGCATTTCCTGTTCGTTCCCTTTGATGTAAACACTGTGCACTTCTCCATTTTCATCTGTAGAAAGGTTATCCGTCCTTTAAGGCAGTTTATCATGGTGGTTAAGAGACCTTAACCTTAACCCGGTTGAGTGAGTCAGAGTGCCTGGACTCACCTCACATCTCCACAAACTATCAGTTGTTTGATTCGCGGTAAGTTATTTATCTCCTATGTGTCTTAGTTTCCTCATGCTAAAGTGGGGATAGGAATAGTTCCTTTTTTGTAGGATTGATGAGACAGTTAACGAGTTGATATGTAATAAAGATCAAATATCAAAACAGTCTTAAGCAGAGTAAGTACCACATGTATAAGTATTTTTTTAGATTTCTACTACCTCAAACTCTACCTTCTCTATAAACCTTTTCTGATCCCCTGACTTCTACTAACCCATCATCTGGTGAAACACTGTTGTGTTTCTCACTCTTATAACATTTAACTTGCATTTATATTTTAATTGTCTCTCTGTGTCTTACTTCCCTGCTAGACTAGGGTAGGTTCTTTGCTCACTCATGGCCCTGCATGTCTTGTACTTAGTGAACACTTCAAAAAAGATCTTTCTTCACTAAGATCAAGGCTGTTTTTCTGGAATAATTCTGAACATGTGAAGTTCTTGAGACCATTCTGCATGTTGGATTTTTAAAATTATATTTGACAAATTATAGTTGTATATATTCATGGGGTACAAAGTGGTATTACGATTTTTTAATACAATGTGGAATGATTGAATTAGCTAATTAACATACCCATGACCTCAAATATTTATGCATATTGGATTTTTAATGAGAAATCCCCAAAGACACTTTGCCGATGTTTCTGCAGGGCTAGGCTGGGCTTCAAGAAGAAAGGAGTGGTCACTTGTGATTAATTTTCTTCCCGTATTAGAGGGCTTTCTGATTTTGCAGATCCAACTCATTCTAATCACTTCTTTGAAAAAATTTGGTTGTAGAAGTGAGTGTGTGCATCTCTGTGTGTGTACTTTCTCCCCTAAAATGTCTTGCATATTTTTACAGTATGTTTTTATAATGCTAAACATTTTTATTTTGATGCGGTAATAAATTGAAAACATATTCTCTAAATTTTTACACATGATATTGAAAAGTTTTACCTTAGAAACTTAGACATGGTTGGCAACTCTTAATATAGTTTCCTCTCCACAGAGGACATTCCCATCCCCGAAATGTTGGTGATGCTGTTAGGATTATGGGATGTAAAGCCTTCATGAAATCAGACTCTGACAACAATAATTCCAACAATGGAAATTACCATCAGGCATTGAAGAAACTCTGATAGCAAATCACTGTGACAGAACACATACCTGTAGGAATATAGCAAAAAGACACATAGGTTGCATTATCTTTATTTCATTTCTTCCTTTTAGAATAAAAATATTGACTATTTAAAAGAAAAGGGCCAGTCATTTGTTGAAAATAGAAATTGCTCGACATAACCAAATGTTTTAGCTTTCTTTCCTTTAGTCTTACTGAAAACACTTAATATGTGTTGTGTTTCTTCATTCTTTATAAATTCTTTTTTTAAGGTAAATATTTTTTTCCTCTCTCTCTCTCACCCCAACATGTGCTTCAGGTAGGTTTGACCAATAACTTGGATTCTTTCCACCTGTGTAATTATAAACCCAACTTGTCTGGTAATGAATTTTCTCACAGATGCAACTCACCAGTCAGTTGTAACTTTGTATGAATCAATGGTGGGTTGCCTGGCTATTAGCTTGTTAAAACGTTGCAGCTCTGAATTAGCAGAGTGGTAATTGCTTGTCCAAGGATACACAGTTAATATGCTGCAGCCACACATGGAACTTCACCAAGAAACTTTGATTTATTCCCAGCTTTCTTGTGAGGCAGACATATTCTCTTTTGATTGTAAGATGGAAACAGAATCAAAAGGAGATTGCCTCTTGTCTTGATCGCATGATGAAGCTGTAATCAAACCAGAAATAACACTCCGGTCTCTGACACATACTGTTGCATATTTATGTTGGGTTTTTGCTGTAGACTTGGAGTCGTCCCCTTCATTGTCATCTGTTTGATGTCATCCTTAACAGCTCTATTCTGCTGGTTCTAGGTGAAATGGTTAAGTAATTCAAATTTGCATTTTGAAAATAGAAACTTGGCAGTGGATGGGACTTGCGTATGACTCAAACTGTCCTGCATACGAAGTGCCTAGATGTTAATGCAGAGAAAGAAGACATAAATAGGAATAGCATGTAAAGTAGTGAATATAGTAACTTTTCAGATCATAAGGAGAAATTTGATATCATTTTCCTGTTTTGTTTTATATACCAGTTAATGAATGCCAATGATTTTCATTAAGTCACAGAGCCGTGCTGTTGTTCATTAACAAAGTAACATAAATGTAAAAGCATGCTAATGGGAAATCAAATTGGAGGTGTCACGGAGTATGTAGTAATTGTAGGAAGATGACCACAGTGCAGGTAATTCCCACTGTACTGAGGCAGTCAATGCCTGGAAACTGTGTCATTATGCAAGATTGCATTTTCTGAAGAGGGGCAATGCTATGATTGGGGCTTGTATTTTTCATCCAAAGATTCGGACAACACTGAGTAATAGATATAACCAGCGAAGTGGAAATGCTACTGAAATGAAGTTCTAACAATAATTACAAATGGTGGTCTATCCAAACATCTAAAATTCAGTACATGGGCTGGGATAAACAATATTTAATTGCCAATAATTTTGCTTACCACCAAAATGCAGAAGAGTCACTGAAAGCCATTTGGATGACCCAGGTCTCTAGAGCACATCTTCCAGGAAGCCTGAAGGCATGCTATTACTTAGACCTGCCACAGAGGACTGACGTCTTCTTAAAGTTGATGATGAAATGTTGTTTCTCCTACGCAGCACACTTTTGATCCAACATTTCTTCCTTTCTCCCCCACCTGCTGTTTAACAAGTGTTTTTATCTAAAAGTCTAAAGAAAGGAAATAGCAAATGATAGCTCCCAGAAATCTAGCATTTCACTGGAAAATTATTATAAGAACAACCTCCATGATGGCTCAAATGTTGATTAGACATTATCCCGGAATGGAGGGCTGTGCTTTTCCATGTCCTAAAACACAGCAGTTGTCTTGACCGAAACCAGAGGAATGTATAGGCAGTGAGTGTATTTTCACTGGGTCACAGCCATGGGATTTGAGAATTTTAGTCACTGAGGGGCAGCGGTGTCTTCTGTAAAGGGCACAATGAGTGTGTTCTTTTCCTACCGAGGACCAGGTCAAACTCAGTGGTTCTACTCATCACAGCAATTTTTGTTGGTCAAATTGAGCTCCTCTAGTAGCACTGGAGAATTAGGGAAGCTACCCCTGTGGGCCTCCTGATTCATAGCACCATTGTTTTCTTTTTGGCGCAGAATGGAGGTAAGATTTAAATCCTATACTGTTGGATCCTTTGACTCCTGTGTGCCTCGGATGGTGTCCTGCTAGAGAAGCTTAAGAGTATGTGGCTTCAGTTTCCATAAGTTAAATTAAAACGAGAAGTTGATTAGGTCTAGTAGAGGAGTAGATTTTCAGAAGAAGCAGTTATAGGAAGGGTGAAGAGAGACTTTATTCAAAGTGAGAAGCTTTCTTTTTCTCTCTGCTCCTCCCCCATCCCCCTCTTCCCTCCCTCTCTCTCTCTTCCTCTCTCTCTCTCTTTCTTTCCTCCTCACTCCCTCCCTATCTCATTCTCACTCTTGTTCTCTCCTTCATGTGAGGGTAATGAATCTTTGGCCTCACTGTGTTTGAATTCACCTTGACCTCCTGTTGATAGTCCCAAAGCAAAGCAGTTGGCATTAAAAGCTATATCTGGCCTTTCCCAACTTATGAACTACAAACACAATCTTCCAAAAAGGTTGCATTCTGATAGCTCTGTAAGAATGGTGACATGTCCTTGTTTTGTTTTGTGTAGCAATGAATGTAAAAGTGAATTAGCCCTTTATTTTGGGAGGAAAAATTCATGAGAGATTTCTTAGATAAAACTACTTAATCAGCTTCTGAATATAAAAGAGAATACATGAAAAAGTACGGACCTTTATAAACAGATTGAATGTTTTTTTTTCCATAGAAGAAATGTTCCATATTTCTGGGTTCAATTAAAAAGAAAATAAAAAACGGTTCCTCCCAAAATAAGTGGTGTAATTGATTGGGGATAAGAGTATTTATGTGTTAAGCCCTTAAGAATTGTTGAAGGAAGGAAAAGGAATGAGTCAACCACTAAAACCTTCAACTCTGACAAAATTTAAACCATTTTTTGTGGCATTGGACAATCTTAACATTTATTCTGTCTCAGATCTACTTTCTTTATAAAATTCAAGATACTTTATCTTTTTTTTCCCCTAATAAGATCAACCTCTAGGTATAAACAAAATTTCTCTGCGTATTTTAAATATCTTTTGCAAACCCTTGGGGGCAAAGCAGTCTGTGGTTAGGATACTGAGAATTTAGTGTTTATGGAAGAAGCATTGAATCTGCCTTTGGTGTTACTCGCTGGTAGCATGTGGGTGAAAGCAGGTTTCGGGCAGACAAAATACAATATGTTGGAAGGTCACACATGACTTAGCTTTCAGTATTAGTGTCCTATGAAATAGCACAATCTTGCTTTAGAAAAAAGAGAAGTCCTCCGTTTGCAGTGAGCTTATGTTCCTGAAGGATTTGCAAGCACTGTCCACTGTATCAACTAATTCTGGAAGAGGTAGTGGAGACGATGGTAGCAGGAAAATAATTTCTATATTTGTACAAGTTTGCTTGTGTTTTATAAGTGGATTTTGTAGACAGAAAACAGATTCTTTAATTAATCTTAGACTACTAAATACTGAATTTATAATTTAAATGATTCCTACATGATACAGAGTGGGAAAAGGAAATGGTTTTAATTTAGCTTTCTAAGCTCGGTAATTGTTTTATGTTGCTGGTTTTCTATTTAAGGTAGAAGTCATTGACTTTTTTTTTTTTGTAAGAGTGTTAGATGGCTATATTGTTCTAGAAATTTGGGCTGGAGAACTTTTCCCACTTTGTTTTTCTTGTTTCTACATAACACTAAACGGAATGTCATGCTAGTTTGGGAGAATTGTGATTAGCCCCTCTTGGACCAACTTAAACTGTATTTGAAATGATAATTTTAAAATATGCGTAGGTTGGTATTGCCAAGCATTGCGTAAAAGGGAAAGATGGTTTGGTTATTTTTAGGGAGCACCTTTGCTCAAAGAGATTGGGCAAATAAAGTGGATCTTGCCAGGCAGGACCGTGAATGGTCGGAAGATGACCGTCAAAGGTAGGTAAAGGGGAAACAACTGAGGTGTCTTTCACAACCACCACACTGTGAAATAGTTCTGCGTGAGCGAAACTAATGACACCTATTTTTTCTGACAGTTATGACTCTATCTGAGATGTCTTCTGTGGGCAGCTCCTTCTTGACTCATGACTTATAAAGCTGACACATTATTCTGAAAATATTTCCTAAGTATACCTGAAAACATTAAAATATTCTTTGATAAATATTTGGATGTTGTTTTAGGAATTTTTATTTCTAAGTTTTTTTTTAAGTTATTTTTTATTTTTAACAAGCTTCACATGTTCAAATCATGGACAAAGACATTCAATCAACATATCAGCTGCATAACTAGGAGGAGGAAGAGTAGTGATTAGTAGGAGTAGAGTTAGAACTTTATCGATAATACCACATTTTTAGGCAGTGGCTCACACCTGTAATCCCAGGACTTTGGGAGGCCAAGGTGGGAGGATTGCTTGAGGCCAGGAGTTAGAGATAATACCACATTTTTTCTCATGCAGAGCATTTTATTTAGTGCTATAAGCATTCTTAAAATTATTTCCCACCCCACTGCTCCCCACCCCCAAGGAGAATGAACTTTGTACAGATTAGGAACTTTGAGACCCAGTACAGGAGGTGACCTACTCAGAGTCTCATGGCAAGTTGTTGACAGCGGAGCCCAGCCCCGAGCATTCTTGCCATTTTTAGCAAACTTCATACTCAGTACTAGATGGCTTGTTTTTGACACAAGTCTTAAAGAAAAGATTTTATAAGTTACTTAATTTTTTCCTGTATGGCATTTTGTCATCTGCCCTTCTACCTTTATTTTCCCCAACGGAAAGACTAAATTTTAATTCAGTAGGCTGTGCTGGTAGAGTAGTTTATTTTAAAGTAAGAAAAAATTGAGGTGCAAATTTAGAAAAGTTCTGGGTGAGCTGATCATAGCAGCAGCCAAATCATGTTAGTTTTGTGAGAACTGTGGTTGTTTAATGAAATTTTGTGAGTCTTTAAGCTCGAACAGAGGTGATTTTGGCCCAGTGTGTCCTGTGGACCCTGTGTACAAAATTGATACAACGTAGATGATTTGAATTGTTAAGGAACATCTGTGATCCCTGCCGGGCTTCCTGGAGTGAGAGGAACAAACAATTGGGAAACTTTGTAGAGGAGATTGTCTCTGTCTATTAAGGAGGGTCTTGATTGTAACATAGCATTTCAAATGATTTCTTGCCTTCCCTCTCCCAAAGAAATTTTCATATAAAATTTAAACTCTCAATAGTAAGAATGAATTTGCTTTGTCAAAGGTTTGCTATAGTGGCAATACACAGGGTCACAATTTTTTTTTTCTCCTATAAAGTTGAACATTAGCTTATACTAGAATTTTCTTCTGTAAGAAAAGGAATGCTTGGCAGCTGCAGGACTCAACAGAATCCTTGTAATATTTGCTTTGAAGGATGAATTAAAATCTAGTTTCTTTTTACTTTTTGCTATTGTTTCTGAGTACAAAAAACAAAACAAAACAAAAAAACAAAAAAACCATCCCCTTACCTTGCCTACCTAGCTAGAAAGTTGCTCTTTTATCTAGGCATGAAGAAGTTAGAGAAACACCCCTTTAGAAGTTTCATGCAAGTTCATAAATGCACACTCTTTTATTAGGAAAAATACTGTGCTGCCAATACACAAAGAAAAGTTTGCATGGGGAATGAGTGTGTAGCCTAAGCTCACGACAATCTTATGGAGTCTGTCACAGGAGATGGTGGGTGTGTATTACACAGGTGCGAACTCTGCTCTCCTTGATAGATGTGGGTAAGAAAGAACAGAGCTGTCATGAGTGGATTACCAAAATTTGGTATATGTTTACAATGGAATATTACTCAATCATAAGAAATGACGATGATCTAGTACCTCTTATACTTTCCTGGACTAAACTTAGGCCCATCATCCAAAGAGGCACCACAAGAGCAGAAGAAAGGGATCCATTTGTACTCGCCATCAAATTGGTACTAACTGATCAACACTAGGGTGATCACATGGCAGAAATACTCTCCAGGGATTAGTGGGATGGGGGGCGAATCTACAACTAAAGGACACGGGGAGCACTAAAGGGAGGGAAGGGCATGCCTTTAACCTGCATTTGGGTGAGGCAAAGACATAAAGTGTAACTAGAATGTTTGTACCCTCACAATACCTTGGAATAATTA
>CAUYSK010018188.1:0-33851 GCA_963575035.1 Avahi laniger
TTAATTTCTTTCTATTTTTGGTAGAGGTGGGGTCTCACTCTTGCTCAGGCTGGTCTCGAACTCCTGAGCTCAGAATGATCCGCCCACCTCGGCCTCCCAGAGAGCTAGGATTACAGGCGTGAGCCACCGCGCCCGGCCACATCTCCACAATTTATATGCTGTTCTATTTTTAAATTCTCTGTATATTTTAAACCACTAATAATTATTGTTTTATAAAACCATGTTTGTTTATGTTTACCATCTTATTTCCCCTTTCTTTGTTCTTCACTTTTTCCTGAATCTTAAAGCTGCCATCCAGGATCATTTCTGCTCAAAGAAAAATCTTTATTATTACTCCTTATAGTGCAGGTCTGGTGTGATTACTTCTGTGATACTGTGATATAATAAGAAATACGTATTTGGTCTTCATTTCATGTTCCTGGCACAGAGCCCCTGAAACCTTAGAATTTCCTGAGTGATAGGAGCATCATTTGTTATTCATAAGCACCTTTTAACCATACCAGAGTTTATGCTAATGAGGTGACTCTTAGAGGATGGGGGCTGATTATCAAAGCAACTGATCCCGTGATTAGAGGGTTGAAGCAGTCAGCCTTACCCACCTCAAAACTTACAGGGAGGGGAGAGGAACTAGAGATTGAACTCAACTATCAGTGGCCCATAATTTAATCAGTTGTGCCTCCATAATGGAACCTCCATAAAAACTCAGAACAACAGAGTACAGACAGCTTCCGGGTTGGTGAATACACGGAGGTGCTGGGAGGGCGAAGACCTGGTGAAGGCATGGAAGTTCTGCACTCCTCCCCATACCATGCCCTGTGCATCTCTTCCATTTGGCTGTTCCTGACTTAACATCCTTTATATTATAATAAACCAATAAACCTAAATAAACGTTTCCCTGAGTTTTATGAGAAATTCTAGCAAATCACTGAATCTGAAAAGGGGTTTATAGTAATCCCTGATATACAGCTGGTCAGTAAGAAGTACAGCTGGGCTTGCAAGTGGCATCCGAGGGGTAGTCTTGTGGGACGGAGCCCTTAGCCTGTGAGGTATGCTCTAACTCTGAGTGGCCAAACTGAGTTAAATTGTAGAATATTCCAGTCAGTGTCCACAGAGAACTGGAGTATTGGTTGATATGGGAAAACTCCCAACATGTGTCAGAAATTTTGTGAGTATAGAAGAAACAATTTTTTTCTTTTAAATTCTGTTCATTTTTGTTGATCTAAAAAGGGTGATTATTTTGTCCTCACTTTTGAAAGATATTTTTGCTGGGTATAGAATTCTGATTTGTCTAATTTGTCTAATTTTACCTCCTTTTTTACATTTTGAAAATACCATTCCAGTATCTTCTGACAGTGACACACTGCCTAATACATATGTTGAGAAATTAGCTGTCAGCCTTATTCTTCTTTTGAATGTAATATGTAATCTTTCTGTGGCTATTTTTAAGGTTTTCTCTTTATCTTAGGTTTTCAGTAACCATTTGTTTCAGTGTGATTTTATTTGAATTTGGGGTATATAGTATTTGAATTTGGGGTCTGTGGTATTTCCCGAATCTGTGATTTCATGCTTTTGTCTGTTATGAGCAATTCTCAGCCATCATCTCCTCAAATACTTCTGCACCATTCCTCCTTCCTTTCCTACTGGCATTTCAGTTACACATTGGTTAGTCCTTTCCACTGAATTCCATTATGTCTCTTGCCCTCTTTTATGTATTTTCGTTCCATTTTTCTTTCCATAATTCTTTCTGGGTATTATGTTTTATTACTTCTGGTAGTCTACTGCTAAACAAGGATTGACATCTTAATTTCAGTTGTAGTCCTTTAATTTTAAAATTTATGTTTGGTTATATTGTTTTGGGCAAGGTTTTTGTTGTTCCAGTTTCTTGATTCCTTTTTTTTTTCCCCTTGAGACTGTCTTGCTCTGTCACCAGGCTGAAATGGCAGATGTTTTCCTGACTCTAATTTTTTCTTTGTGGGTTTATACCTTTGTGATTCCTTCCTGTCATCAGACTTTTGGAAGGAAGTGAAGATAAAGACATCTTCAGTGAGTCCTGTTTAACCAGAAATCTCCAGGTACTCATTTTATTGATAGATCTTTTATACATTAAGGACATTAAACCTCTGTCAAATACGTGGCAAATACTTCTTCCAGTTTGCCATTTACAGTTTAATTTTCTGATATTTTTAGCACATAGAGATGATAAATTTAAAATGCAAATTTATCAGCCTTTTTTCTTTCTGATTTTGGTGTTATGATTAGAATGACCCCCCCCTTCCACCTGAATACTGTGTAAAATACAGACCCATATTTTCTTCTAATATTTTTGTCATTTACAATGTTTACATTTAATTTTTGGATTTATTTTGGTATAAGGTATGAAGTAGGAATCTAACCTAGTATTTTTTATGTGCTAAGCCGTTTGAGCCATCCCTTTTAAGTAAACAGCCTTCCATTTCCTCCTCAAAATAGTGTCTTTACTGCTGTCGAAACTGCAGGGGGGTTTAAGATCCAATTATTGAGACAAGGACCTTCAGAACCTCAGCTTCAACTCCCTTGTCTTGCAGAAAATCCATGGTTTCTGAGAAACAACTCAAAAGGTCAAGTATTAAATAGTTAAGAGAGGGAATTATAAAAAAAAGATAGAGGTCCTTGAAGTTTGTTCATGGAGCCAGTTATAATACTAAATGAAAAAGTATTTTCTTAACACATGTAATTTTACTCTGCAACCTGGCACTGCTGATCTCTACTGCTCATTCTCCTTGGTGCCTTGGCCTCCCTTCTTTTCTGTAATGCTCCTTGTTCTCATCTTCCACTATTCCTTTTTAGTCCTCCTTATAAGCTCAATTTCCTTTCTATTTCCTCTATCCCCTCTCCTTTTCCAGTTCTCTCTTGAGGTCCCAGATCTATTTCCAGCTGCTTTCTAAGATCTCTTGATGTTCCACAGGGGTTCTAAGCTCAACCACACAAATACAAATTCGACACCTCCTGAAACCGGCTCTTGTGTATTTCGTTATCTACAGTACCACCATTGCTCAAACCAGAATCTCGGTAATATTTCCTCTCTTTCTCTATGAAGGGATTCAAAATAAGGCACTGTGGCATAAAAATTATTTTCAGCTAAAGGCATAGAGTTTCTGAAACCGCTTATCTGACTAAAAGCAGAGCCTCCTTTAATTTGTCTTAAATCTTCCCCCATGGGAGCAGCTCTAATCTTCTGAGGTGAGAAGACACCCAGACAAACCACATTCAAAGAAACAATGTCACAAAACTATTTATCTCCTATCTATTCTCTTAAGGGCCCATTTATCTTTCCAAACTGTTATCTGTTTTCCCATAAGTACCCTTTTTTCTCTACTCTGCGCCTATTAAGATAGTATATAGGCCGGGCGAGGTGTCTCACGCCTGTAATCCTAGCACTCTGGGAGGCCGAGGAGGGTGGATGAGGCGGGTGGATCGTTCTGAGCTCAGGAGTTTGAGACCAGCCTGAGCAAGAGCGAGACCCCGTCTCTACCAAAAATAGAAAGAAATTAATTGGACAGCTAAAAATATATATAGAAAAAATTAGCCGGGCATGGAGGCTCATGCCTGTAGTCCCAGCTACTTGGGAGGCTGAGACAGTAGGATTGCTGGAGCCCAGGAGTTTGAGGTTGCTGTGAGCTAGGCTGATGCCACGGCACACACCCAGGCAATAGAGTGAGACTCTGTCTCAAAAAAAAAAAAAAAAAAAAAGATAGTATATAAGCTCCAAATTCTGAGGGCTACTTTCAGTCATATTTCTTTGTGAATTCCTACATGATTAAAAATCTGTCTTTTGGCCTGGCACAGTGGCTCCCGCTGTAATCTCCCCACTTTGGGAGGCCAAGGTGAGAGAATCTGCCTTGAGGCCAGGAGGTTGAAACCAACCTGGGCAACATAGGGAGACCCTGTCACTACAAAAAATTTTTTCAAATAGATAGGTGTGGTGGCATGTGCCTATAGTCCCAGCTACTTAGGAGGCTGAGGCAGGAGGATCACTTTAGCCCAGGAATTCAAGGCTGCAGTGAGCTATGATCACACCATTGCACTCCAGCCCTCCAGTGAGACCCTGTTTTTTTTTTTTAAATCTATCTTTTCTCTTGCCAATCTGTCTTTTGTAGTAGGCCCCAAAGTATTAAACCTAAAGATGGTAGAGGAAAATCATGATAGCTGTGAACTAAAATAAAATCTAAACACTCCCCTCCCCCAGCTGACTGAATGGACCTCCTCTTGGCCAAGGGGATACCCTAAAACTGAGTTGCTGGCTACGAGAAGGGAGGTCAGGCATGCCTCATCATGCTCCTTTCTCTTCTAGGAATATTCTTTGTAACTCATTAACAGGCCTAACACTATGTAAAACAAAGCTTAAACCACACCTGTAGGTCCTCAATTTATATAACAAATCACTTGAGTGTGGTTATATGGCCAGTGTGGTTTTACTCTGATTTACAGACTTCCTTATCTTAATTTAAAACATTCCAACCCTTTAGACAAAGCTTCATTTCTTTAACCCAGAGGTGAGAAACCTGTGGCCTTCTAGGTCCTTAAGTGCTGTCTTTTGACTGAATCCAAATTTTACAGAACAAATCGTTTTATTTTTATTAATACATTTTTGTTCATCTTTCATATTTTTATTTTATTTTTTAAATGAATGTATTTAAAATACCAAAGAATAAAGTAAGTTTCAATGAAATAATCCTCCCAGATTGACTGGCATAATTAGAACATTAGTAGACCATAAGGGCTAAATTGACAGTTGCTACGCTCATGATTTAGTTCTAACTTCCCCTGCCTAACTAGTACCACTGCCACATGAGGCTGGCTGGTTGGCCAGAGGTTATGGGGGGGTCGAGTATGCCAGTCTTTTATCAGCTTTTTACAACGGTGCACTGTGTTTCTATTTGCAGTGGAATTTGTGAATAGTTGCACAGCTCGACAGTATTCTTTAATTCTGTCTGCTTAACAGCCCATGATGTCAAAGAAGACCAAGAGAAGCTGAAGGAAGAAAACAGATTTTTTAATGAGGATTGGGAATTGCAGTATTATCTTGTTTCTGCTAAAGATAAGATGATTTGCTTGCTTTGTGATACTGCAGTATCAACATCAAAGAAATTCACTGCTCATCAGCATTATAACACTCATAAGGACAAATATTTTAAATTAGAGGCTGAGAGGCGTGATGGTTGCACTGCAGAAATTAAAAGATGAAAAGCAAAAGCAAAGAGTTCTTTCAAACAGCAATAAGATCTAGAAATAATGCCACTGAAGCAACTTATAAAGTAGCTTATATACTCAGGAAAAAAGGGAAGCCATTCAGTGATGTAGAAATTGTGAAGAATGCATTGTCAAAGTTGCAGGATGCTTAGACCCTGATAATATTTGAAAGTACAAGCAACTGCCTCTTTCAAAGAGCATAATTAGCAGCATGAATTAGCCTTCGCAGAACAACTTCTTGCAGTACTTCAAAAGGACAAAGTATATTATTCAGTGGCTTTGGATGAATCAACTGATACTGCTGACTTGGCACAGATTTTATACTTCATTCAGGTCATAGCAGAAGATTTTCTTTGCTACAAAGAGTTACTTGCTTTGGGCACTCTTGGGAACAGAACATGGCAAATAGATGTCTTCAACAACTTCCAAGATAAATGTCATAAAGTTCAACTGAATTTGGTAAATTTAGTTAGCGTATGTACAGATGGTGCACCTTCCATGACAGGAAAACATGAAGGGTTTATTGCACAGATAAAAAAATTAACATATCCAGATGCTCTCATTTCTTTTCATTGTATGTTGCATCAGTGCAATCTCCGTGCTAAAGCTACTATTTTAAGTGACACTTTGCAACTATATTCCTGCAGATGCAAAACACAGCACTGTCAATTTTTTTAACATGCTAAAGTTGAAAGATGAGGTATTTAGCGTGGATTTGCCGATATCTTTCTAAAGAGTGTTGGCTATTGCAGGGACAGGTATTAGCCAGAATTTTATCTCTGCGAGAACAGATAGTTAAGTTTTATGAAGAACAGAATTAGCAGTGTGAACTATTGAAAGAAGATTTCTATAGGAATGCAGCATTTCTGTGTGATATCTTGTGAAATCAAAATGACTTGAATATTTCTTTGCAAGGTAAAACTAAATCTATATATGATATGTGGCAAAAAATACAAGCATTTCCAAAAAAGCTATCTTTTTTCAAAGCACTTCTTCCAAAGGAAATTTTGGATGAATATTTTCCCCAGTTAACAAAGGTCATTGATGAGCAGGATGATATATGGAAATCATTTGAAGACTGCACAGCTGTTATAGACTTATTAATTGGAGAATACAATGAAAGGTTCACTGACTTTGAGAATCATGACATCACACTGAATTAGCATTTCAGCCTCACCTAGTTGATATCACCAAGGCACCTAAAGAACTACAGATGGAATTGATTGAGCTCTCAGTAGATGACATTTTAAAGTCATTGATGCTAAGAAAGATCCAACTGAAATATGGAAAAATGCAGTGGAATACCCACATCTTTGGCAACATGCCTGAAAAATGCTTTCTTGCTTTTCAACCACTTATTTCTGTGAATCTGCATTCTCCTACCTAACTCAAATCAAGATGCCCTTAAGGTCACAAATGTCTGATCTAGAGGATCAACTGAAACTGCGGACCTCCATGCTGCAACCAAATATTCAGTTACTTTCCAACACAAAACAGACACAACAAAGTCCTTAAAAGGTTAGTTAACTTTAAAATTAACAAATAATTTTCATTTTTTTGAAATCGTTAAGTACATAGTAGTTATTCTTACAAAATAATGTATATTTTTAAGTATATCTAATTGGAATTTCTTAAATGCAGCCTATTTGATTATAGCTAAATTAATATGGCCTTCCAACATGAAAAGGTTCCCCATGCCTGCTTTAACCAATTACAAATCAATGAATCTTTAAACCCACCTATAACCTGAAAACCCTGTTGATGTCCCACCTTTTCATGCCAAATCAATGTATGCCTTCTATGTATTGATTTATGACTTTATGTGTAATTCCTGTCTCCCTGAAAAGCATAAAATCAAACTGTAACCCAACCACAGCGAGTCCACTTGCTCAAGACCTCTTGGGCAAGGCACTGGGCCATGGTCCTCAAACTTGGCTCAGAATAAACCTCTTTAAATTATTTTACAGAGTTTGGCTTCTTTTCTGTTGTCAAAGCCATTACATCTTAGTAGTCACATTAAATCCAGTCGACTCTATAGCTCCCAAATCAAATCCATCTCTACTGGCAATGCCTAAAAACAGGTCTTAATCAATAACTCTGATTCGGATTCCTCAACCAGACTTGCAGCTACCTTCTAATCCATTTTCTCCATCTGCAGTCCTCAACTCTGAGGTTGTGGACCAGTACCGGTCAATGGTCTGTTAGATTGTGGGCTGTACAGCAGGAGGTGAGAGGGCAGGTGAGCAAGTGAAGCTTCATCTGTATTTATAGCCGCTCCCCATTGCTTGTATCACCTTCTGAGCTCTGCCTCCTGTCAGATGAGCGGCGACATTAGATTCTCACAGGAGCGCAAACCCTACTGTAAACTGTGCATGCAGGGGATCTAGGTTGCAGCTCCTTATGAGAATGCAATGCCTGATGATCTCAGGTGGAGCTGAGGTGGTGATGCTAGCGCTGGGGAGCGGCTGCAAATACAAATTATCATTAGCAGGGAGGTTTGACTGCACAGAGACCATAATAAATCAGTTACTTGCAGATGCATATCAAAACCCTATCAGTGAGTGGCAAGTGACAGGTAAGCTGCATCTCGTGGCAGGCTTTAAGTCAGAATCCGACACTTATTTTAGTCTGTATGTGGCCTGTGCATTATTTTGTTTACTACTTCCATCCACGCCTTTTTCCTGCACTGCACACTTGTCCCAGTCACAGTTCTGGTAAGCTTATAAGCCAACCCTGGCAAAAATGAGTAAAAAACCAGACATCGCTGGAGAGCTTCTTTGAAAAAGAAGAAAGACCCAATGATGAGGCAGCAGAAGACTCTCAGACTGCCAGCAAAATGAAAGCTTCATTTAAAAGAAAATACCAAGAGTCCTACTTAAATTACAGGTTCATTGCAACAGGTGATTAACATTCTCCAAGCCCACTTTATCTAGTATGTGGCAACCGGCTGTCCAATGAAGCCATGGAAGCCTCAAAACTGCCTTGCCACGTGGAGACCAAACACCCTGCATTAAAAGACAAGCCTTTGGAGTTTTTCAAAAGGAAAAAAATGTGAACACGAAGAACAGAAGCAATTATTGAAGGCTACCCCTTCATCAAATGTGTCTGCACTGAGAGCATCACTGTTAGTGGCTAACTGCATTGCTAAGGCTAAGAAGCCCTTTACTATTGGTGAAGAGTTGATCCTCGATGCTGCTAAAGGACATTTTCTGTGAACTTTTAGGAGAAGCTGCATTTCAAAAGGTGTCATGTGTTCCTCTTTAGGCTAGCACCATAACTAGACGAATTGATGAGATAACAGAGGATACTGAGGCACAATTGTTACAGAGGATTAATGAGTCACTGTGGTACCCAATCCAGGTTGACGAGTCTACTGATGTTGACAACAAGGCAACAATGCTTGGTTTTGTGTGATGTACTTTTCAAGAGGATATGCATCAGGATGTGTTATGTGCACTTTTGTTACCAACCAACACCACAGCTGCAGAACTATTCAAGTCTTTGAATGGTAACATGACAGGAAAACTGAATTGGTCGTTTTGTGTCCATATATGCACAGATGGAGCAGCTCCCGTGACTGGATGGCTTTCTGATTTCACTACTTGGGTCAAGGAGGTCACTTCTGAATGTCAGTCTACATACTGTGTCATCCATAGAGAAATGCTGGCTAGCCAAAAAATGTCACCTGAACTACACAACGTTTTGCTGGATGTGATTAAAATTATCAACCACATCAAAGTACATGTCCTTAACTCGTGTCTGTTCGCGCAGCTCTGTGAGGAGATGGACGCTGAACATGCACGTCTTCTCTTCTGCACAGAAGTGAGATGGCCTGCTATGAAGGTAAATCACTGGCCAGAGTTTTTGAGTTACGAGAGCTGCTCCAGAGATTTTTTTTTTAGAAAAACAGTCACCACATTTCAGTGACACAGAATGGGTTGCAAAACTTGCTTACTTGTGTGACATATGCAACCTGCTCAGTGAACTCAATCTGTTCCTCCAGGGGAGAATGACAGCTGTGTTCAAGTCGGCAGGTAAAATGGCTACATTCAAAGCCAAACTGGAATTATGGGGGCGATGAGTAAACATTGGGATTTTTGACAGGTTTCAGGCATTAGCAGAGATTTTGAAAGAGACTGGGCCAGGGCCTTTCTCCCAGCTGGTGCGTGATCACCTATGTCAGCTTTCAAGAGTTTGAGCATTACTTCCTCACCACAAAAGACCCCTGAACTGGGAAGGAATGGATCCGCAACCCATTTGCAAATAAGCCGGGTGAATGGACTTTGTCCATGCTAGAAAAGGGTGAACTGCTTGAGATCCACAAATATCGTCAGCCTTAAAAGTATGTTTGAGACAACTTTAAATCTCTGTATGTTCTGAATTAAAGTCAAGGCCGAATATCCTGAAGTTGCCACAAAAGCCCCCACAAGCCTGCTTCCATTTCCAACATCCTACCTTTGTGAAGCAGGGTTTTCTGCAGTGACAGCAACCAAAACAAGATCACAGAGTAGACTGGACATAAGCAACACACTTCAGGTGTCACTGTCTCCCATCACCCCCAGATGGAACCGTCTAGTTGCAAGTTCAGGGCCCAAACAAGATCAGGGCTCCCACTGATTCTGCATTATGGTGAGCTGTGTAATTATTTCATTATATATTACCATGTAATAATAATTGAAATAAAGTACACAATAAATGTAATGCGTTCGAATCATCCCGAAACCATCCCCCCCTGCATCACTTCTGTGGAAAATTCTGTTCCATGAAACCAATCCTTGGTACCACAAAGGTTGGAGACTACTGCAGGTTTGTAGCCTACTAGCAATAGCCTATACCACATAGCCTAGGAGTGTAGTAGGCTATGCCATCTAGGTTTGTGTAAGTACACTCTATGATGTTCCCAACGACAAAATCACCTAAGGACGCATTTCTTAGAATGCATATTCCTGTTGTTAAGCAACGAATGACTGTGTATTGACAATATGAAATATTCAAAATGTTGTATGGAATATAATGAAATATGAAAAAATATAGCACTGCCCCCAATAACTATAGATTATACATTTTTTTCTCATGCACAGGGAACATTTATCAAAATTGCTGTTCTATAAAGCGAGTCTTGACAAATTTCATAAGACTAAATCTACAATATCAGACTTATACAGATAGGTTAATATTTGAAAAATCAATCAGTGTAAATCACTAAATTAATAGAGTAAAGCAGAAAAATAATGTGATAATGTCAGTAGATGCAAAAATTGCCTTTGATAAAATTCAGCACTCAGGCTGGGCGCGGTGGCTCACGCCTGTAATCCTAGCACTCTGGGAGGCCGAGGCAGGTGGATTGCTCAAGGTTAGGAATTCTAGACCAGGCTGAACAAGAGTGAGACCCCGTCTCTACCAAAAAATAGAAAGAAATTATCTGGACAACTAAAAATATATATATGCAGAAAAAATTAGCCGGTCATGGTGGTGCATGCCTGTAGTCCCAGCTACTTGGGAGGCTGAGGCAGAAGAATTGCTTGAGCCCAGGACTTTGAGGTTGCTGTGAGCTAGGCTGACGCTGTGGCACTCACTCTAGCCAGGGCAACAAAGCGAGACTCTGTCTAAAAAAAAAAAAAAAAAAAAAAAAAATTCAGCACTCATTCAAAGTGAGTTTCTTAACACATAATAAAAGACAACTTCCTTGAGTTGATAAAATTTACTTAGAAAAATCTTATAGCAAACATCATGTTTACTGGTGAAATGTTGAAAGTGTTTCTCTTGAGACTGGGAAAGAAATAAGTTATTCTCACTGTTACCATTTCTGCTTTTTATTTTGCTTATTTTACCTAGTTTAGTAAGACAAGAAAAATAAAAAGTAATAGGATCGGAAAGGAAAGACAAACTGATTCTGTAGATGACATGATTGTGTATGTAGGAAATCCAAAAATGTCTTCTTATAACTTAAGAAAGCAAGGTTGCAAGATTCAGGGTGACTCTGGACACAATTGCAATTTTATATACCAAATCAGTCACTCACAAATTAATTCTAAATCTGTGTCAGTCTGGATCCAATCAGGAGAGAGAAACCAGTAAGTTGAAGGAAAAGTTTAATGTGAAAAAATAATTATAGCAGGGAATCGAAGTAGTGAGAGATTGGCTAGCCTAGTGAAAAGTGAAGAATATGAGAATGGCAGATACATGGAGCAGATGCTGCACCTAGAGCTGAGACAGAGCCCGCAAAGAAGAGGCCCGCTTCCCCCAGGACTGAGATCTAGACCTTATCCAGAAGGCAGGGCTCTGCTTTACCTCATGGCAGAGAAGTTGCTTGGCTGTCGTGCTGATGGAACTTGATGGAAATCCACTCTCTGGAATGTGCCAGAAGTCACTCTCTAGAGCTCTACACAAAAGCTCTTCGTGGGGAGATGTCTCACTGGAGGCATCCTGTTACAAAAGCCACCGAAGCTGGATGCCGGGAGGAGCTGCTGGCTGCTGTGTACTACAGTCTCCAGAGGCAGGAGATGCTGCGGGTGCTGTAGGAGCTGGATGATGGAGAAGCCACCTGAGTTGCAGTATCTGGATGCTGTAGAATAACACACATTACTGTAGAAAAATCTGGAAGGCTGTGTAATATCAAGATGCCACGATGATGCCAGTGCTTTCTTTCCTCCCTGGCAAATGGGATTTTGGTGATTCTCCCCTCCCCCTTTTGGTATTTATTCAGCATTTATTCAATAAATGTTACTGTGTGTTTGCTCTGTGCCGGACAGCGTGTTTGTCAGTAGATATGTAAGAGTGTGCAGACATTGAACTTCCTTTTGCAGAGTTTATGATCTGGTAGAACAGTCTGCCATTCAGTTGGTCAGTTGAGCTCTTCCTTTGCTCCAGTACTGTTCTTGGTGTGTGTATGTGTGATTAAGACACAGTCTTGCTTCAAAGGGAAAGCAGATAATCATAAGAATAGGTACATATTTACACAGTGACATGAAGGGTTATGAAGGAAAAATGCAGGCTGCTTCAAGAGAGGAGATTCTACTTTAGATGGAAAGTCAAGGAAGGCTTCTCTTAGGAGGTGATATTTTTATGACATAAATAATGAGGAATTAACTTGGTGGGAGGAGAGATCAGAGAATGATCTAGACAGAGGGGAAGCTTGTGGGCAGGCTTTACAGTGGGGAAGAGCTGGGCACAACTGAAGTGAGAAGCGGGGGTGGGTAGAGGGTAGGGGAGGTAGAGAGTGGCAGAAGAGGCTACAGCAGGGGCCACGTTAGAAAGTGGAATGTCCTAGTGAAGGGGTGCCCATGATAGAGGGTTGAAGTAGGGAGTCATGGACTGATTTGCCTTTTATAGCCGTCATGTGAAGTGCTCAGTGGTCAGTGGATTGGAGACAAGAATGGAAGTTGAGAGACCACTGGGTGCATTTGCAGGAATCCAGTAGAAGCTAGTGGTGGAGGTGACACTAAGGTGGCAGTAGGGGAGCTGGAGATAAGTGGATGGGTTTGGTAATGGATTGACTGGTGGGCTGGGAGGAAGAGGGAGATGCTGAGAGTGGCTCCCAGGTGTCTGGCTGACATCATTACATGGAATGTGATATTGTTTTCTGTGTACTTTTGTAGTGAATATGAATTACGTGTTCAATTCAAAAAGTAAAGGAAACTTGGGATTGCAGATGAGAAAGGCTTTGGTGACCAAACCACTGGAACCAAATCAGCTACAGTGGTGACTAGAAAGTGAAGAATTGGAAACAGCTGGTGTGAACTGCTGCAGTTTCGCAACTTCTTCAGAGATGCTAGGAAGTAGAAGGCTAGGGTGGGGTTATAGGACAGAAGACGTTGTTTCATTTTATAGATGGGGTAAATGTGAGTGATTTCCTTTGGGAGGGAGAGACAGACCATAGAGGGAAGAGAGGGCATTTGTTAATCCAATAAATATTTGAATGTCTGTATGATAGGCAGGCAGTATTTTAAGCTCTTGTAATGTACTGTCTGTGGAAAACATCCCTGTCTTCAGGGAGCTTATGTTCTAAAGGGAGAGACTGAAAAGAAACAGAATACTGTGCTGAGTGCGTTGTATTAATAAAAAGAAAAAAATAGAGCCTATTAATGGGGAGATCCAGGAGTGCTGAGGTAGGGGCAAGCAGGGGGCTGTAATTTTATACGGCATTGATGGATCCAGTGCCACTAGGATGCATGATACTCCAGGACCGAGAGTTTTTGTTTTACTCACTGCTGCTGTATCTCCAGAGTTTAGAATGGTGCCTGGCACATAGTAAGTGCTTAGTAAAGAATTGTGGGAATGAATTAGTGATACAGGATCCCGGGAATAGGAAGGAATGATTGTGGAATACTGAGGAAAGAAAATGAGGCCAGTTGTGAATTAAGACATCATGTTGGAATATTAGTGCTGATATGCCCAATTCAAATTACATTTATATTTGCTTTTACAGAATTTAACTCTTCAGTTTTATTTTCAATTCTTTGTGTTAGCTTTGTTTCATGGCATTAGTTTTGTTTACTGCATGTTTCTCGGATATTTTAATGTAATTTACAGATCTACTTATCCTTAGGGACATTTCCCATTTGAAAAGTCATTGTTTTTAGTAATTTTAAAATCAAATTGGGATTGTATATTGTATATCAGTTTGTATATTGAAGTTCTGTTACAAGGCTGACTTGCTTTCAGTATTATCCTGTCTTAGAATGATGTGTGCGTGTGTATTTGTGTTTGTGTGTATGTTGTCATTATTTTATGCCAATTAAAGCAACTAGTTTTACTGAATGTAAACTGCAGTGGCTGTATATTAAATGTAAGGTTTATATTCCTTGCAGTTACTCTTTCAGTTGGTCAGTTGGGCTGATCCTGTAGCGAGTGTTTTCATGGGCCTTTGCAAAGTGCAGCCTCATGATGGTCTTGTTGTTGCTTAAGATCATATGGATGGGCAATATGATCCTTTTAATTTAGACATGCAAGAAGATTGTCCTTCATTTGCTAAAAATTTTGCTTTTTACCTGAGGATTCCGGTGCCATATATAACTTTGCCGTAGCTCAAGAAGATCTGACTTCTTCTGCCTGCTCAGTATAGGGCATTCCTTTATCTGAAAGAATGGTACAGATCCTTTAAGACCATTCAGTCATAGCTGGACAAATATCTGTAGCCTTGTATTTGAATGACTTCACATACTAATGAGGAAAAGGGAGCATATAAAATCACTGTCCTTTTTGACATAGGTTGTCTAATCCTCTCCCATAGAACCACTTTATTATGTTATTATGAAAGTATATAAAATATATACTTAATTATAAAAGTAATAAGTGGTCATGGGAAAAATTCTAACAACATAGGAAGTAGAGATTAAAAACTGACTTTTTCCTAAAATTGTACATTGTAGGAGATAACCATGTGAGCAATTTGATTTATGTCCTTCTTTGTACTTTACAAATGCATATGTAAATCATATGTACTATATGTATGTATATGAGTACACACGTGCCAGCGGAATCAGGTATACCTCTTTCCTAACCATTTTTCCTTCTCATTACATAATACATTGTGGACATTTTTCATGGCAGTGCATATACGTGGGTGTGTATGTGCATAAATACATAGCTTGGATGTTCCATAAAAAGTTTTCAGCCAATCCCTTATTGATTGTCTCCATATTTTTTGCTCTTGTAATAAAAGATGCACTTAACATCTTTGTTAGAGTGCGATGCGCACCATCCGGGGTATGGCCACGCTTGAAGCTCAGACTTGGGGGGCAGCGGGGGGGAAGGGCAACATCCATAACCTAAACATCTGTACCCCCATAATATGCTGAAATTAAAAAAAAAATTAACTGTCAAAAAAAATCTTTGTTGTCATATTTTTGCAAACTTCTCCAGTTATTTTCTAGGACAGATGTGCTTGTCAGAGTGTGAATATTTGTCACGTCCTTTAGAAATGTTGTACCAATTTGGACTCTTCAGTAGCCAAATACGAGAGTGTTCATTTCCCCAAATCGTCACCAACAGTAGATGTTATCAGTCTTTTAAATCTTTCTCAGTCCTACAGTGAAAAACTTACTTCTCTTTTTATTTTGCATTTTTTTTGTATATTTCTGCAGTTTAACAGGTTTTGACCATTTATGTTACTTTTCTGGATATGTTACTTACTCTGAATTCTTCTCAGCCTTTTGCTCTTTTTTCCTAGTAGATTCCTCATCCTTTTTCTTTCTGATGTCTATGTGTTTTTCTTTAAAAAATATGTATGTGTAAATTTTCTCTTATTAGTCATCTATATTTCAGTCTTAGTTTTAACTTGTTGCATCTTATGTCAGTCCTGAGTCATGCACTCAAATTTTGAATCTTTCTGGCCTCAATAGCATAGATCCTTAGGAAAATCTTCCTCATACCAATAATTAAGTATTCTCTCTAGAATTTCTTCTTTGTTTTGAACTTTTATCCTTAGATTTTTTTTAAAATATAGCTATAATTTTGTTTGTATGTGGGTGGGTTGAGGTAGCACTCTAATTTTATTTTTCTCCCAAGTAGATGCTTATTATTGAGTCATTGATCCTTTTCTACTGATTTGAAATGTTGCCATTACTGTGTGCTAAATTTCCACAATATATAGTTCTTTTTGTGAACTGCTTCCATTCATTGATCTGTTATTTTGTGCCTGTGTCACGACCACATTGTTTAGTTCTTTACTTATACACTGATTCAATTTTTGTCATTCTAACATACTATAAAATTATCGCTCCTATTCTGTTCTTAAAGATTTAGCAAAAGTGGAGTATGACTTTATAGTAGAGATGATTTGCTTGTCTTAATGGTCTCTGTTACTAGTTTCAGTAAGTTGAGATCACAGTCTTTTTTCTCCTTTGGCAACAAAAGTTTTGGGTTGATGAAGAAAGCTAATTAAAGCAACTTTTCTTACCACTAGAGAGGGAATTGAAATAATTTCTAATCTTTATTTACCTATTACTTCCCAGCCTGTCTCATATCTTAGAATACATCAAATATAAAAATATTTGTAGGACCTATTGGTGAATGGATGAGTATCCTTGAGGTCAGAAGCCACTGGTCAGAGGTTTGGGTGGCCCAGTTCCCCTTGCAGGGAATGAGGAGCTCCACACCTGTAACCCATTTGCAGTGTACTGCACTTCATTAGAGAAGTGTTTGGGAAGTGCTGCTCTAGGCTAGTGCACTCCCGCTTTATAATTTTTTCATTGTAGGTCATTATAGCTTGATAGGGATTTAATATTCAGAGAGCCAGACTTTTAAAAAAAATTTAATTGTGGTAAAATATACATAACGTAAAATTTATTGTCTTAACCATTTTTAGCTGTACAGTTCAGTGGCGTTAAGTACATTCACATTGTTGTGCAACTGTCAGCACCATTCATCTCTAGAACTCTTTCATCTTGTAAAACTGAAGCTTTGGACCCATTAAACAGTAACTCCCTGTTCCCCCGGCCCCTGGCACCCACCATTCTACTGTCTGTCTCTATGAATTTGACTATTCTAGGTACCTCATAAAGTAGAGTCATACAGTATTTGTCTTTTTTGGTGACTGGCCTATTTCATTTAGCCTAATGTCCTCAAGGTTCATCCATGTTGTAGCAAGTGTCAGAATTTCCTTCCTTTTTAAGGCTGAATAGTACTTCATTATATATAGACCACATTTTGTTAATTCATTTGTCCATCGGTGGACACTTGAGTGGCTTCAACCTTTGGATATTTTGAATAATGCCACTATGAACATGGGTGTACAAATCTGAGCACCAGACTCTTGAGGTCCCCCCCTGCATTTTTTTCACCTCCTATTCAACCACTGCAATTTGAATTTACCTTCCTTTGTCCACTGAACCCTTTTTTCTTAGGTTACCAGTGACCTCAAAGTTGTTAAGTGTAAGGAGCATCTTTAAGTGACTGTTGTATGATTTCTCAGACATATTCAGAAGATTTGACCATGCCTTTCCTCCGTAACTCCTAGGATGGTGAATGCCCCTGTTTTTTCTCCCACTTGCTAGATCATTCCTTCCTTGATCTCTTCTAGCCAGTAATTAAAGGAGGAATTTCCTGAGGGCTCGACTCTACCCTTTCTTCCTTCTGTGACCATTAAATGTGGATATTGCTCAGAAATTAGACTGAGGAGCCCCTTCTCTTCTTTTTTTTGGAAAGAAGAGAATCAAAGAGATTAAATCAAATAGTCTCATCTTTTGCATGAACAAGATAACTATTTGGGAAAAATAAGGCATAGAATGACAAGAATATAAATCAAATTTTGAAGGGAATGACAGAAATTTTCCCTCAGCTTTACTGAAGTATAATTGACCAATAAAAATTGTATAAATTCAAAGCATGTGACGTGGTTATTTAATACACGTATACACAGCTTAACGATTAGCACAATACATCCTTCAGCACACATAGTTACTGTGTGTGTGTGTGGGTGTGTGTGGGGTGGGGTGGGGGTGAGGACACTTAAGATCTGCCTTCTTAGCAGATTTCAAATAAACAGGACAGTATTATTAACTATAGTCACCATGGTGTACATTAAATTCCCCAGAATTTATTCATCTTATAAATGAAAGTTTGTACCCTTTGGTGTACATCTCCCCCTTGCCCCCACCTCCCCATCCCTTACACATTCAGGCCCTTCTCTTCCTGTTACCTGTCCCTAGTGTAGTAGGCGCCCTGCCCACTTCCATAGTTTCAGTGTGCTGGTGGCTCCTACCTTTGCTTCTTAAGCTCAGATCTCTGCTGAGCCCCTGGAGCTGCCCCCCTTCGTGTCTCTGCTGGAGTAGCTGATGGGCACTCCTGCCTCACATGTCTGAAATAGACCTTAGAGGTCTTCTCCTCTGTGTCCCTTGTCTCAGTGAAGGGCACGTTAGCCTCCCAGGTGCTCAAGTCAAATTCTGGGGTCAGTTTTAAAATAAACTTTAAATTTCGGTTAGTTTTAGAGTTGTAGGAAAGTTGCAAGAACATTACACGAACGAGATAACTACACTGAGAGAGTCCCGTGTAGTCCTCACCCAGTTTGCCGTTAACATTTACTGTGGTGCATGTGTCACAACCGATGAACAGTAGTGATACATTATAATAAACTGGACTCCACACTTCATTCAGTTTTCCTTAGTTTTCCCCTAATGTTCTTTTCTTTTCCAGGATCCCATTTGGGATGCTGCATTACATCCAGCTGTCACACCTTCTTAGACTCAGTCAGACTGACAGTTTCTCAGATTTTCCTTGTATTTTGTTGACCTTGACAGAGGTCAACAAGGTTGGGTATTTTATATTATACAGTGTCCTTTGATTTGGATTTGTCTGCCATTTTTCTCATAATTAGACGGGGATTACGGGTTTTGGGGAGGAAAGACCACCCAGGTAAAGTGCCATTTTCATCACATCATATCCAGGGTGTCTGCTGTCAACATGACTTATTACTGATGATGTTAACTTTGATCACCTGGCTGAGGTAGTATTTGTCAGATTTCTTCACTGTAAAGTGACTATTTTTTTCCCCTTAGAGGTAATTTTTGATACCTTTCCCTTTTTTTACTCTGTATTGAAACTAAACCAACTCCTACTGGTTATTTTTGCCAAATAAATTTCCATTCTGTCCAAATCACTCCATGCAGCCAGCACTCCAGTCCAAGGCAAATTGCCTGTGTCCAGACTGCTGTGGGAGGTCTTATCTCATGTCCCTGCTTGTACCCTTGTCTCCTCCCACCAGTCTCCACCCCAGCGGTGTTTGAAAAATGCCAGCTGTGTTATGGGCTCTTGTTCTCAAGCCTTTTAATGACTTCCTGTAGTACTTGAGTTGAGATACCATCTCAGCAAAGTCTTTGCGGCCTGTGTAAGCGTGTCTTTGTCACCTCTCTAGCCTGCTGCCAAGCCCCTCCTGCCTTGTCCTCTATTTCAGCCACTGGTGCCTTGCCCCTGTGTCCCTTCAGCATGCTTGGAGTAATGGTCACTTTCCACCTTGTTTCCCTTCACATCTCAGCTCACATGTCACTTCACTGTTATTTCCCCAGGGGAATCTCCCCACCTCCTTTCAGGGGCCATGAGGTGCCCTTCCATGTATTTCCACAGTATCCCACACTGGTTTGCTGTAGTCATGATGCTTGGAGTTACTTGTTCTGTGTCAGAATTGTGCCTCAGTTGCTAAAGTAGACAAGGCTGGGACCTTCCTCTGCTCTTCACTGTGTATCCCTGTTACCTGTACTGAGCCTTCTGCAGCGTAGGTGCTGGATAAGTATTTGTTCAATGGTGAATTTTATGTTCTGAACAGAAAACAAACTCTTTTCATTGTTAGCATGCAAGTGTGCAAATAAGTTCTTGAATTTATTTCTCTTAATTCACTGATTTAAATCCCACATGTATCCCTTTAAATTCATTGTGTAAGATGCTGTGGTAGGTACCATAGTGGATCTAGAAGTGTGTGTGTGTTCATTCTCTGCTACTCTCAAGGCCCCATCTAGCCCGGCCGTTCATTCTCTCATTAACCAGATACCTGTCCAGAGTCTTGGTGTGCCAGGCCCTCTGCAGATTGTGGGCTAGGAGTGCTGGTGAGCCTGTTGGGGCCAGTTTGTGTTGTGAGGTTGGACAGATCTAGTTTGAGTTCTAGCTCTGCCATTTTTAAGATCTGCAGTCTTGAGCTTAACTTTTACCTATCTGTAAAAATGGGGACAGCAGTGTCTTCCTTGTAAGTTGTAGAAAGAATCAGATAAGAAAAGGAATGTAAGGCTGGGCATGGTGGCTCACGCCTGTAATCCTAGCACTCTGGGAGGCCGAGGCAGGCGGATTGTTTGAGCTCAGGAGTTCGAGACCAGCCTGAGCAAGAGTGTGACCCCCGTCTCTACTAAAAAAAATAGAAAGAAATTATTGAACAACTAAGAATATATAGAAAAATTTAGCCGGGCCTGGTGGCGCATGCCTGTAGTCAGTCCCAGCTACTCGGGAGGCTGAGGCAGGAGGATCGCTTGAGCCCAGGAGTCTGAGGTTGCTGTGAGCTAGGCTAACACCACAGCGCTCACTCTAGCCAGGGCAACAGAGTGAGACTCTGTCTCAAAAAAAAAAAAAAAAAAAAAAAAAAAAAAAGAAATGTAAGATGATCAACATCATCACCATAGTAAGCACAGAGCTAATATTTATTGCTTTTTAGGGCCTGAGTACTGGGCTAAGCAGTTTACATTAATTAATTATTTTTGTTAATTCTCACAGCAACTCTATGAGGTAGGAATTTTATTATTTTCATGTTGTAAATGGAAGAAAGTGAGACTTAGTTGAAAAATTAAATAATTTGTCCATGGTCAGAGAAGTAGTAAGTGATAGAGCTATTATTTGAACCCAGGTTCAAGTACGTGGTGTGATTTTTAAAGCCTAGAAAGCAGAAAGGACTACTTATATTCTGTATAGCTACCCCACTTTCAGTGTAGCTGTATTCTTTTGCGTTTTGAAGTCTTTTTAGACATCTATTAGCATTTAGAAATTTTTAATAGTCTTGGGAGGGAGGACCATTTTTAGCTGTTACCAGCTTGAATTTGTTTCTTAATTTAGATTTTAGCTGCATTGATATAGTGACTTGGTGCCTATCTGAGGTAAGTGCATGTGTGTGGGGCTGGAGGGTGGGATGGGACCCATCAGAGGAATGTTTCTTAAAGTGAGGACAGTGGACTTCTGATCAGACTCACCTGGGGAGCTACCAAAAATACAGCTTCCTTAGCCACTTCTTTGTTGTCCTAAATTGTAATCTCTTAGGAGCAGGATTTGGGAAACTATTTTTGCAGGTAATGGGGTTTAGATTCTTATTTAGTTTGAAGTTTGAGAATCAGTGAATAGAGGAAATGGGAAATACCAGAGTGTTAATGACCCACGCCGTCCTGCAGGAAGCCAGGAGAAAAATTAAAGTAAGCACTCTTGTGCACACCTAGTAAGTCTGAAAACAAATCATATGAAAATAAAATTAACAGTGGGAAAATTTGTCTCTCTTTTGCTTTATTTTCTATAAGTTTGTATTTGGGAGGAATTCAGTTTTTATTCTATTATCCTTTTCCCCTAGGGGGTAGCACCTAAATGAAGTGAGTCTTGGCTATGACAAAATTGGCTCAATATGAATGCAGTAGGTCAGTCTGAAGAACAAATGGAAGCATATTTTGTGAATTAGTATATCATTTGCAAAGTTAGAATGTCTAAAACTGATTTCAAATAGTCTCTTTTTAGAGAAACTATGTCAGACTGTGGCCTGATTTTCCATTTAGAAAATATCACAATTTCAGGTTTGTAGCTAATACGAAAATTAATAATCAATATCAAAAGTTTTAAATATAGCATGTATGTGTTCATTTATTATGTATCTCTTTATTCATAAACAATGAGGATTCTTTTATTGTCTCATATAACAAGACAGCAAGCAGCTCAGGGATGGCAGCTCCAGTTGGCTTCCCCATGATCTCTCAGCTTCCTTTGTGTGGGTGGCCACAGCATGGCTGCGTGCCCAGAGCATGCAGGGAGAGGGCAGCGCCTCTGTCTTGTGCTCCCCACCCACCATTCTTAAACAGCATTATTGAGGTATAATTGGCATACAATCAATTGCACATTCTTGTGTACACTTCATAAGTCTACATATGTATACACCACTACGATAAAGAGCACATTCATCACTCTCAAAAGTTTCCTTATGTATTTTGCAGTTTCTTCTTCCCACTTTCCTCATCCTTTGGTGAAATCTTTGACTTTCTTAGGGGGGTGAAAGTTACATTATTGGGGATAGACTACTAGGTAAAAAAGTAGTTTGTAGTTTTAGCTTTTATTTTACTTTTGAGGAGTATAGTGGAAATATGATTGTAGGTATAGTTTTCTATATTATTTACAGAAAATTTTGAGAAACAGAAAGAACAGACCATCTTGGAAAAGTTTGACAGGAAATATATTTTCAGACAGGTTGGAACAGTGGTGCAGATGATGAGGGTTGGGGGTGGGGTGGGGAAGGAAGGATGGCTCCTGCCCGGCTACTCACAGGTGAGCCACAGACATGAAAACCAAATGCCTCTCTTTGGTTTTTCAATAGATGGCATTTCTACTGCTGAAAAAACTAACATGAATTCTAAGATGAAATGGTAATAAAAATGTAATCCCTACTTAACTGGAGGGTATACTTAGCTCAAGTGCATTTTATTGTAGGGAATTGTCTGTTTTATTGAATGGCATGCTGGTGATTTATTTATAATTATAGATTAAAAGTAATAAATTTTGCCCCATCACTGTAATCAGCTGGGTATTTCTTTTCAATCGCTGAATGCACTTGCTGAAGTTACTTTCTGCTGCAGAAAGCATTATATATGTTAATAGCAATTTGTAAAGAGTTAGTAAAATGAATAGAGTTTTATTTTAATGGGTTTCTTCAATTATGTGCTAGCTTCTCTAACTCTGAATTTTCTTGGCTCTTTATTTTTCGTTTCTTTTCAGTTCTTCCATGTACTTTGTTTTGAAAGTAATATGCTTGAGGTGAAAATGGTAGCATTTCTGTCATGACTTAACCTTATTAGACATGATGTTCTTTGCTCTATGTTTAGTTGAGAAGTGAACCAGTTCCTTGTACTTATAAATGCTGCTCCTTGGTGGGGGGAAAAAGACTTTTAGCATAGAGTACAAATTTTGTTTGTTGGTAGAGGTATTCCTATAAAATGTTGTCCAGACAGAGCTTAATGTGAGTGAGAATTTCTCTGGAAAAATATTCTTTGTCAGAACTCTGATGACTGATGATCTTGTAAAACTTGGTGTTTCTTCTTTCAGTCATGTAACTCACAATATGGTAGTGTAGAGTAGTTTTCCAGTTTTAGATTAAGGATAGCTTGTATGTAAAACTCATAAAGTTTTGGGGGTTGGGTAGGATCTTTGAGCATTTCCTGGTTAGTCTAGTTACTAGTTACACAAGTCTACCTGAGGTAGACTAGCCTCTGTATCCTTTGATGTAAAAATACCCTGCACTTCACCCAGCTGGTGATTTATTTGTTAATGAAAACCCTCAGTCTGTTCATGCCCTGGTATATTCTGCCCAGTCATAGTCATTAGCTGACTAGGGGCCTTATTGAAGAAAAGGGAGACTTCGGGAGGAGAAAGGAAGATGGGTGATTTTGGTCCTGAGACACTGCTGTCTGTGGCCTAGGAGTGAGGCCAAGAGGCAAGAGGTTCCAAAGAGAAAGCTTCCAACGTTAAAACTGGGCCACCTCTTTGATGGGGGAAAAGCTGTTCAGGCCCAGTAACCTCTAAGAACTTAGAGCAGAACTGTCACTTTAACAGTTTTCAGGTTAAACAAACAGGCATCAACTGTAATTGCGGTTTACAGCGTTGTTTCTGTGGGAAATGTCCATGTGTTCCACATACCTGCCTTAGCAAACAGATTGGATCAGCTCTTCTTTGTTGTCACTGTTAAAGTGGAATCAGTTGCTCCCTAAGGTTGCGTTGCCCCTTGTTGGCTACTAACGTTCTTTTACTTGTTAATTTATATTCCGGTTTCCTTGATTATGAGAGACATGGTAAACTCCTAGTAGCTTTTACCTTCCCTTCTCCAAATAGCAAGCTCAAAAAAAATTAGCTAAAATCCTCCGTAGATTTTTTTTTTAAAATCATCTCAAATGTTGTTATATTGGCACAATTTCATTCAAAGTCATTTTATCAGAACCTTTAAGTATTTAGATGGGGAAATTGACTTCATCCCCATGAAATTGTGGGAATTTGGTTCATCGTAATATTCATGTACTCAAAAATTAGTTCCTGACTGCTTGGAGATACACCATGTTCAAGCAGTCTGGTGCCTGAACGTTTCTGCAGGGCTTGGGCTGGTAGAAAATTTGAGGTAATGTTTTTTGTGAGTTGGTGAATTTTAAAAATGATTTAGAAGACTTTTAAAAAGTATGTACAAGTACTTTATTATCTTATTGTCAAGACTAGATTGTTATTTAGTAAATCCATGTTTTGGTAATGAAGGAGGTACATAGAGATATTTGATCTGAATAGGGCTACCCTTTCTCCTTTTTAGTTCAAAATATTTTGGGGAAACAAAACTCGACTAGTATTACGCTGCTGGCTTCTTGCTTTTGTTGCAAACATGCTGAAATGGTCTAAATAATGATGCTACTAAAACAACGTATGCATTGTTTAGATGGGGTATTGATTCCTTCTATAGTGTTCAGAATTGCTTGCATGCCTCCCAGCAACAAACACATATGTGGCAGACTTTATGTGAGATGAGCATTCCAGAGAAATGAAATGCTAGTTTACTTTTCAGTAGCTATGCAACTTGGAAAAAGATACTGTGTTTTTAGAAATGTGGCCTTAAGGCACTAATAGGCTTGTAGCCAATGCATGAAGCTCTGCAAGTTATTTTGACAAAACCTAATCAGAGGGAACAAAAACCTGGCATTTATATAGTTTGTTTATTTATTGATTGCCATGAGCTACTTGAAAGAATATCCTGTTCCTTTTAATAAAGTCCTTTTGGACAGTTGTCTGTATTTTAATATGTAAGTATTTTTGGAGTTTGATTTTAACAAGGTTAACTCAGATGTTAAATTCTGTGGGGCAAAGCTGAGTGGGAGAATGGAAGTGGAAATGGCAAGAGGGGCTCTCATAAAGAGAATGGTAACTAGGATCTTTTGGCTGGTTATGCTCTCAGGCCATTATTGACATTGCTTTTTAGAATCTGCTGTCCAGTAAGCACTGAGGAAATTGGATCCTGAAATCTGAGAACATAGCCTGCTAAGTTTTCAGAGAGCAGGTTCTAAAGATTATTGTTGTATTATGATACTACTTATTTTATTTACTAGTGAAATGAATATTGAAATTGTTTACTGTAACTATTAATGATTGTGCTTACTACTGCTGTGAAGTTAAGTTCGTCATGATTTAGGTGGTAGCTTTCTGTTTCAAAACAAAAGTGTCGCTCTTTTTATCCTTTTTAAAAACATAAACTAGTTTGTTAATGGGAAAAGTGAGTAAATAATATTTGTTGACGAAATGAAACCTGTCACATACTTTCCCCCCTTGTCATTGTGTTAAGTCTCTATTAGTTCTGTGTAATTCCAGTAGAACTAGCAAGTTATTTCGCTTAAAATGTCTTTTCCCCCCTGTGCAGTGAAAGTTGAATGTGAGAACAGATCTTAATAGATATAGTTACACGATTTATTTTATCATGTATCACTTTATTGCTGTCTTCTAGAACATTGTTATACTAAATGTTCCAATAATGGAAATTTTATGCAGCTACTTCAATTGAAACAAATTTGCAAAAACTCAATTTTGGAACTCATTCCTTGAGGAGAGGGAAAAAAACTTACCGTGCTGTGACCAAATTAGATTTCTGATATGTTGGCAACTTATCAAACACTGTCATTTCCAGAAAACAGGTTATAGGGTCAAATGGAAATAACAGTACTTCCCAGTCACTTTAAATTGGAAATATTTTGGGTTTTAATATGATTGAATGGTTAAGTTTTTACAAAAATTTTGTTGGTAACAGGTAATTAAAATGTGATTTTGTACCTAAATAAAAATGGCTCTGCACGGCATCAGGAATGACCGTGTTCAATTACAGTGGAGTCTTCTTTTCAAGAGCTTGATTTTAAATTCTCAGAGATATTAGTTTTACTTACTGGAGCTCCTTTGTTTTGCAGAGATCATGATGCAGCCGTCCTTTTGGATTTCTTTTTAATAATGTGTGACCCTTCACCTTTGATCCCCTGACCTGCATTACCTTGGTAACCATTTCATTTTTTAATTTAATTTCATTTTTTAATTTTGGTGTACAAGCTGTAACATTTCATCTCTCAAAGTGTAACACGCTGATTTCCTCAAATAGAGTTATCCCCTTTGAGTGATAAATTTGCAAAATGCTGTCTTCATTTTCTGTATTAAAATTCATTTCAGTTTTTAAAATAAAGTGTAATCTGTGTTTTCATCCTTTTAAAATTTAAGTTTAATGAGTGCATTTCCCCATGCAGTATATTTCCTTTTCTATTCATGTTTTGCAAAAGCTGAATTAAATTGGTGTTTATGTATAACTCACACACACACCCAGAATACCCGCACCTTCTCCCCTACTCCCAAACCACTGCCCCTTACCCTCACACACACCCTCACTGTCACCACACACCTCTTTCTTTGCAGAGTAATTTGTCTTTCTTTCCAAAATGGCAGCAACTTGAATTTATCACTCTCAGTTGCCACATTCTACTTCCTCAGATTATATTTTATATTCTGAAATATTATTAGGAGAAAAAGCTTAGACTTAATTTTAATTTTATTTAAGGGCTAGAAGAATACAAAGTTGTCTCATTAACAAAATTCACCTTTCCCCCTCCTTTAATATTTTATTTCTTTGAGGCATAAGTTAAGAATAAGCAATTTTAACGTGACCAAAAATGTACTTTTATCTCTCATGAAACCTGGTCAAACATCTCTGGTGGTCTGTATGCTAGATTAATTTATGCCATATGCTATTTTATGACTGTTTTCCAAATAATGCATTTTTTAATCATATTTCTCTTTTCAGAAAATTCTTAATCAAAAGCAAAACAAACCAGAATCAAAAAACAAAAATCAAACTTGAATTAATTCTTTGAACTGGCAAGATATTCCTAAGAAATCATATTCTTTAACAACAACAACAACAAAACAAACCATGTGAATTCTCTCAGCATGGCCCACTGAAGCACAGATTACTTTTTAAGTGTCTCATTATTTTATTCTCTAACATTTAATGCTGATGTTTTAATTGCACACAGCTGAAGCTGCTAAATGAGCACTGAAATGGATTTAAGTCCTCTCTGAGCTTTGTTGATACCTATAAAAGTTTATATCATTCATTAGAACCACAGATTAAAATTAGTCGTGGTTAGCTGTTCACTGGCGATCAGAACTCTTTGAACAGTTGCTTAGGCTCCTGAGCTTGTTTTTGCCTATTTTACTTATATACCTGGAAAGCTGTCTTTGGCTTGTTAGGTATTTTTTCTTTTCACAGAATTGCAAAATATCAGAGCCGAGAAATCCAAATAGGTAAAATATCCAATGATTATAAAGCCCCTGTGATTATAAATATCCCAGTAGTTGGGAGCAACTTACTTGCTGAACCTTGAATTTAAAGGTGATTTTTTTTTTTTTAAACATTTGTACTGGAATGTTTTACAGATTCCGAAAGACTTTTTTTTTTTTTTTTGCCTTAAATGTGTCCTTTATTTGTTCCTTTGATGCTATGTCCTTCCAGCACTAAAGGAGTGGTGTCTGACTCAGTGGCTGGTGTGTAGAATCACAGGCCTGCAAGGGACTGTGACTACTTGTCGGCTCCACTCCTCTTGCTCAAGCAGCCCTGTACCAGTCAACCCCTGGGAGTCCCCAGGAGAGTCACACTCCCTGTTCACAAAATCTACTCCCTTGGGGCCCCCATCTACTCGTGAGGTAGACGGTACTTTATTCATAAGTCCAGTAGGAACTGAAGAGCCATTAATAGGTGCAGAAATGTTTTTATTTTCATATTTTATTTTGCAATTATATCAGATTTTCTTTAAGATTTTCTGCTTAATACATTTTAAGACAACCTAATTTTTCTAAGAAAGCTAATACATGGACACATTTAATACTTATTTTCAGTGACCATTGCATGTTTGATTAGTATTTAGTACTTTCTAGTAGGTTGTAAGCCACATGGATTTTGTTTATGTAAGCATGATTCATTGTCATCTGAGAGTCAGAAAACCTGCTTTGGACCAGCAAGATCTTTGGATATATCATTGGCATCTGTTAAGGTAGTCACACAACTGAAATAAACGAAGGCTTCAAAAGACTTTCACTTTGGTGTAAAAACAGCGAAATTAGTTTCGCTGTTTTACCACAGGAATTGGTAAAACATTTCATTGGTGCTACTTCTGCTTTATCCTCTATGAAATGTAGATGTTATATGTCTCCTACTTGCTTTTTAGGGTGGGAGGATAAATGAAACACTGTATGACAAGCACACTGGGAACTCGGAAGAAAGGTGCTTTTGAAACTGAACCTCAAATTATGGCTGTGCTGTTGGCAGTGCTAAGAGGTAGTGGCAGTGAACCCCCTGGTGCCAGGGCCATGGGCTCTGGATCCAGGCTGCCTTGTGCACATCCCACCTTGGCCTCTTGCAAGTGGTCTGACTACAACAAATTACCTAACTTCCCTGTGCCTGAGTTTCCCCCTCTTTAAATTGGGGCTGATAATAATCATACCCACTGAAAGGATCATGGTGAGTTTTAGCCGAATTGATGTACGCAAAGCACTTAGAGCAGCACCTGCCACAGAGTGTGGCTGATCCTGCACGCACGGAAAAACTCCTTGAGGGGGGCTTACACCTTATAGAAAATTATACTTTTAAAAATTCCCCCGTTTTTCTTCTAACATTGACTTAGAGACGCGTGGTTGCTTAGAGAGGAACTGAATATTTTATGGTAATTAAGCACCTCTAAAACAGATGCAAATTCAGGTGTGTAAATTTAAATCTGGACTTTTTAGTTTAGATCGTGAAGAGCTCCTTAGCACTTTGTAGAAAGGTTCTTTTGTTTTAGCTATTTTTGGCTGTGGAGGTACAAGGAAAGAGAGCTGAGGGAGAGACCCATCTTTTACGTAGTTAGCCTTACTTGTTCTCTTTTACCCTTAGTAAGCTATCTAGCTAGCTTTCAAGGAGTCAGAGTGTTGAACTGTTTAGAGGTTTTTACCTGGCCGTGTGAGGTTTCAGTGTCCTCTTAAGCAGAGCTGGGGGAAGGGATGTTACTGCTTACCCTGTGTGTGTAAGAATACTTGCCACATACTCATCCCAGTGCTTTCCGCACTGGGAAATAGATAAAAGCCATGCAGATTTATCTAGGGAGGTACGTGATGTGTTAACTCCATTTTGCACATGTGAATGCTGATGCTCAGAAAGGTTAAATAAACTCTCCCAGGCTCCTACCCTCGTAAATTGCAGAAGTGGCACTTAGATCCAGGTGCCATGCTTCTCATGGCACTGCCACTGTGCATTGAGCTGTGAACCTGGCTGAACCACTCAGAACAAACACTTGTGCCATTTTGGTTGCAGGGACCTCAGCTAGTATGCATTATCCTTCCTCAGCCATCAGGCCTTGTAACATAACAGCACCAGAATTTAGGAAGGCCTTATGCAACGCAGCTTACTCCAACAGTCCAGCACCGCCATTACCAGGAAGGCTGTGGCACTGTATGCAGGACTCATATATTTGGGACTCTATAGCAATGGCTTCCTCAACCCTGGGTGTACATCCAAACTCACTTGTGCAGCTTTTAAAAAACCTGGATTTTTTAAACCCCCCCACCCCAAGACTCTGATCTTGTTCTAGCAGAGAATCATTGATTGATAGGTTTAAAGATACAAGAAGTTTATTAACAAGAAAAAAAACAGGTGAATAATTTGTGCACATAGAGATCTGTGCCTCTAGAATGTGGGCCAGTGCTGTTTATTCTATAGTTGGGTACATTGTAAGTTAAAATGGGTCTTTGTGGGCCAGTTTAGTCATGCAGCTGACAATAATCAGCACCTTTTTGTGGGAAAAGTTCCAGCCACTCACTCTGTAGAGTACAGTACTCTGCGGTACACATCTAACCACCTCGGAAACCAGGCTTGTACCTAGTCACAGAGTCAAAGGAAGGAGAGACCATGCTTTCTTTCTCGTTCTTGTTTACTTTTCTTTTTTCTCTTCTCTTTTATGCATGTATTTTTCCATTCCTTTTTCTCCTCTTGTCTCCTCCTCCATAGTTTCTCTTCCTGTGTTTTCTCTTTCTTCCATCCATCTACCAGATGTTTACAGTGTATCTGTCATCAGACTGTAAAGTATTTGAAGTCATCCAGGTGCCTAGCACATAGTAGGTGTTCAAATGGAGATTTCTTAATTTGTCTTGATATCTGTCTTTCAAAACAGTAGGCACTACCCTCTCATTAGACAGAAAATTGTCAGATTTTGTGATCATCTACCCTGAGTGGTTTATCTTGAAAATCTTAGCTAATTTAGCATTATGAATCTAGATATATTGAGAAACACCAGGCTTCAGCTTCGGACCAGTATAGAATGTTGGGCAATAGGATGGACTTGGACCGTTCTAGGGGCCACATATATCAAGCTTTTAGCTTATCTGCTGCGTAGTTTTCAGAGCGGGAAGGTCCAAGGTCATCTGGGCTAGACTCTTTGTTTTTCGTGATGAGGAACCCACTCCTGAGAGGGGAAGGTGCTTCTTTGATGCCCGCTGTCTATCCAGACTTGCTGCCTTCTCGAACTCTGTCCCCTTAACTCAGTGTGGATTGGGGCGGGGAGGACAGAGCCAAGGTGACAAGATAGCTACCTGCGGTTAACTGTCAGCCTCTAGAAATACTGGAGAAATAGAGCCATCCTCCTTCTGCATTCCTCTCCCCATCCCCCCATGGAAACAAATGGTACAAGGTTAGGGCGAACTTGAGGGCAGCTGGATAGGCCCTGCTCAGTGTGCAGACAGGGAAGCTTTGTGTGTGCCCTAGACGCCATCAGATTGGCCTCGGTACCACTGAGCGGGCTGCCTTATGCGTCTGGAGTCTGTTCTGATGCCGTCTAAGCCTGCTTGAAGCTTTTGAGTAGACTAAGAAACACACGGTGAAGGTATGGGGAAAGATATTTTTGTCATTCCTCAATGAAAATCTGCTCTAGCCAGAAAGGGAGTTAATGAAGGAGAAGTCGGCAACAAAATTGCTGCACAGTCAGGAAATAACAGAAAACATCTCCAGTTTGTTCTCATTTGTGGTTATTGTTTCCCTGGGCAACTGTGGCTGTGGTTACCATGGTGCTGTGTGACACACCTCAGAATCATAGGGTTTAGACTAGATTTTCTACTTTTCACACACATCTTTAGGTGAGTTCAGAAATATTCCACATGTTAGCCTATCGCATATACCAGCCACAAAACTTCTGTTAATTCAGGTTTGAATATCCAAATCTTCTTCTGTCTTCTGTGTGGATCCTTTTGTGTGTTTTACTCTTCTTGGCCCTTCATTTTTCCAAAGGAGAAACCTAACTGACGGTAACTTTTCTGGGACAGTGGGGAGAGGACTGGTAGAAGAGAAGGTGGAAACTCTCTGTTGAGGTTTGACTGTGGGTTATTTTTCCTGCTCTAGTTCACCTTGACGCACCTGACACAAGTTCATGCACATAGTAGACACTCAGCAAACATTAACTCTCTTTTCATTTCTCATTAGCACAGGTAATTAAGAACAGAAGCTGACAGACTGCACGTATCTGTGCAGAGATATATCTGTAATTAAAGTTTTAATTAAAGAAATACCAGACCAGGCAGATGGTTCTTATCCCTGCATCCTGTAAACCAAACAGCCGTGGCTTTTCGATCTTGCAAACAAGCAAAGCCGAGAGTAGCAGCATTCATGGTGGTGCACCAAATGGGATAGGCAGTCTTATTTACTAACCATCATCTAATTTTAGTAGCATTCTGTGTGATGCCAGATCCAAGGATAATCATTACAGTTTGAAATGAAAGACAATACATAAAAGTTATATCCCAACCAAAGCTTTTAAGCCTCAAGTCAAGGGCATTACCACAGCCCAGCTGGTAGATCACAGGGCATGTGGTTTTGTGCTAGATCACAAAAGCTGACAAAGTGTTATTTAGGATCATCAGCTAAATACAATAGTAAAGTAGAGCACTATCCTGATTTTTCGGGTTTTGCCACTGTAAAGCAATGTACACTTGAGATGTCACTTGTGTCCACCTGTCTCATTCAGGTCTTCTCTGCCATGTCACAGTGACCTTAATAGTCAATCAGGTGCAGAATTAAAAAAAAAGTCACCTGGAGGGTGACAGAAGATGACTTATCGCAGATTACCACTTCTTAGGGAGCTCCTCCCCCCACGAACCCCAGACATTCGTTCTGGTTATGTCAGCATCAGCAGGAAGCTAGAGCAGTGCAGGGAGGTGGGTAGGTGGTGAGGTCTTCAGCTCCTTGACCTCTTGGGATTCACCCATTTAGTAACCCCCAGTTTCGTACTCTTCTTCATAATCCTTTATGTAGCCATGCACACAATTTTCAGACACTTGGTGTAGATAGGCAGTTGGACAACTGAATTACATACTGATTGATAACAGGTGTGTTTTTACCGCCCACATCTCGCTAATTTCATTTTCTACCTGGTAGAGCCAGTACTAAAGATGTCGATTTCTTTTATCAGAGTGAAGTGTTTTAGTTTAGAGGTTAGGAGAGTAGTTTTCTACTTTGCTGAACAGTGGGTGACCTTACTCCATCCCTGTGCTTCTTTTAAAAGAAGTAGTTTCTACTTGAAAAAAAAGCCCACATTACACTGGGACATATATAAGCATCTTCATGTTAAAAGACTGTGTCATAAAATGGTAGAGCCTGAAGTATTTTAACTTAATACCATCTATAAATCAAAACTCAGTCACCCTAGGAGAAATATGTGTGTATAAGCGTAAGGAGACATGCCAAACCCAGGTGCGAGATCTGTGATGCTCTGTAAGTGAAGTTTGTGTCTCACAAGAGGATGGAAATGTGTCCATCACCTTCTGGCTTGGGGAAGACTTCTGTTATTTAGCGAGATGTTCTTTGATTTTAGAAGAAGTCAATTAAATGTAAGCTACTTTGAATAAACAGTCTTTTGTGGTTGTGTTCAGAAAATATTCTAAGATCAGAATTGTGCTACTAGGTATTAAGTTGACATTTTACATGCAGAATTTGAGCCTCACTATGAAATCTATTTCTTCTCTAATTTGGTTTAAGACCTGAACATGTAACCTTTGAGTATACAACACAATTTTAGATTGTAGGACGTTTCTTACTCTTGAAGTGAAACTACTGTTAACTCAGAGCAGCAGTTGAGGAGACACATCAGCAAACTTACCTGGAATGGTAGGCTTTTTATTTCTCTTTCTGTAGTGGTTTTTCAGAAAGCTTTTGCCCTACCTGATATCTGTGTGATGATGGGAGGGGGGTGGAGTGTTCTGCTCACCCCACAGTAACTTAAATTCACGTATTTCTCCATTTGTTCAATAAATATTTATTTATTTTTGTTTGTTTATTTATTTTTTTTGAGACAGACTCTGGCTCTGTTGCCCTGGCTAGAGTGCCGTGGCATCAGCCTAGCTCACAGCAACCTCAAACTCCTGGGCTCAAGCAATCCTTCTGCCTCAGCCTCCTGAGTAGCTGGGACTACAGGCATATGCCACCATGCCCGGTTAATTTTTTCTATATATTTTTAGCTGTCCGATTAATTTCTTTCTATTTTTAGTAGAGACGGGGTCTTGCTCTTGCTCAGGCTGGTCTCCTGAGCTCAAACAATCCACCCGCCTTGGCCTCCCAGAGTGCTAGGATTACAGGCGTGAGCCACCGCGCCCAGCCCCACAGTTTGGTTTTTTTTTTTAATGAAGATTTCTTCAATAAAGAGGAAAGGCAAACTTGCTTATTTAAAACATGACTAACAATACTTCCTACACTCCATATGACAAGGGGCACAGCAGGGATGGGTAGGGATAAAAGGAACAAAAGGATTCCCCACAAGTAAGAACAACAGGTAGCAGAACAGGGGATATACGGCCACGGTGCAGTGGCTCACGCCTATAATCCTAGCACT
>CAUYSK010018190.1:0-14019 GCA_963575035.1 Avahi laniger
AGAGAAGAAATGAATAAGTGGAGCACAGGTAATTTTTAGGGCAAAAAATATTCTTTATGATATGGTAATGTTAGATATATGTCATTATAGATTTGTGAAAACCCATATAATTTACAATACAAAAATAAACCCTAATGCAAACTATGGACTTTAGTTAATAAAGACAATGTATCAATAATATATAAAAAAAACCTACTGTACTAAGTTGTGTGTTTATAAATTTAAATTATAGGTCGTGTTTTCCAAAGCCTATGAGTATGATTAATAAATAAATATGTTACTATATTTGCTTAAAAGTAAAGTTAAATTTTGAAGGCATTTAAACGATTGGAAAATATTCGTATACATTTATGCACATTTTTCCTTCTCCTGTGCTCTTCCTTTCCTTCTGAAAACCCATACTCAACTGGTGTCATTTTTCTTCCACCTGAATAGCTTCCTTCAACATTCTTGTACTGTGGGTCTGCCAGTAATTAATCGTTTTTGGTTTGCAAGTCTGAACAAGTCTTTTATTTTGTCCTCATTTTATGAGGTTTTCTTTTTTTTCTTGCTGGACATCAAAGCCTAGGACATGTTCTTTTTTTCAGTGAGTTAAAGATGTTGCTCCACTTTCTTCTCACATACATTATTTTTGATGAGTAAATCTGCTGACATCCTTATTTTTGTTTCACAAGTGCTGTGGTTATGTTTTTTATCATTGATTTATTTCAAGATTTTATTTTTATCACTGGTTTGATAAGTCTTAATATCCCCCTTGGTGTAATTGTCTCCTCCTTCTCCTCCTTCTGTGCTCAGGATTCATTAAACTACTTGGATATAAGGATTTACCATTTTCATTAAATTTGAGGACTTTTCAGCTGTTATTTCTTCCAATTATTTGTTTCCGCTTCTACCCTTGTATATGCTGATTATTTTTAATTACATTTAATAATATTTTTGATTAATTCTCTACTTTTTCATATTTTTCCCTTGTCTTCTTGCTGTGTCTTCACATTCATCAATCTTTTCTTCTGCAATATGGAATCTACCATTAGCCCTATCCAGTTTATTTTCATCTCGAACATTGTAATTTTCGTATCTATGAGTTTGATTCTGGTTTACGCCTAATGATCATATTTCTACTTCATTTAGGACATATGTAATACAGTTATAATAACTCTTAATTTTCTTGTTTTCCAGTTCTAACATCTGTGTCATTTTTGGGACTGTTTCAACAGCTTGTTGTTTTTCATCATCATGGATCATATTTTCCTACTCCTTTGCATGCCCTGTAAATTTTGACTGGTTGTCACATATTGTGAATTTTATCTTGTCGAGTAACAAGATATATTCATATTTGTATGCACATATATACACACACATGCATATATGTTTGCACACACACTTTTCTTTTTCTTTGGGATGAAGTGACTTGATCATTTCATCTTCTGAAAAATTTTAAATTTTTCAGGTGGTACCAGATCTTTGTTTAATCTAGGGATGAGTTATTACTCACTACTTATTGTTCTAAATATTCTACCAAATGGTTTGATTTAAGTTTTCTAGTCTTGATGTTGAAGACAAAAAGCATCCCATGTCCTGTATAACCCTGGATGTCATGCCCTTTAATTATTTCAGGTACTTCCATGACATGAATGTATCAATCAGTAATCTTCTGAATACCCATCAGAGAAGGAGGGTCTACACATTTCAAAAGTTCTCTGATATTCTTTTCTTTCTCTAGGGGCCTTGGTCTTCCTGGAGTCTTACCTCCATATCCTCAACCCAGAAGTTTTCACAACCCTATTTAAATTCTCTTTCAGTGCTACAGTCTGAAAACTCTCTCAAGGTAGGAGTCCGAGGCCCTTTTAGATTCATTTTATTTGTTCTCCATCTCTCAGGAATCACTGCCCTTCATTGCCTGACATCTTGTGGATGTTGGAAAGAGTTGACTTCTATTTGGTTCAGAGGTTTTTATTTGTTAGTGTGTTTGTTATTTTAATTGGAAGGAAAATTCTAGTCCCTATTACTCTGTCTTGGTAAGTAATAGAAGTTCAAGAATATCTTTTTATTCATCTGTTAATTTGTTTATAAAACAACTCAATACGTAAAAAATGCAATACTTTACTGTGGAGATTGTGTCATGTAATGTAACAATTTAAAGCAATGCTGTCACCTAAAGCGAAGTGTCTGCAAATGAAATTGTGCTGCTACAAGGTTTTCATCTGTTGCATAAAGTGGCACCATTAACTCTCAATAGATTTTAAAGACAATTTTTATGTCTTCAGAACATTCACTAAAATGTAAGCGAATAAACAAACAAATCAAGAGATTTAGCTCAAAGCCATCTACAGCCAAACCACTCTGAATGTGCCCAATCTTGTCTGATCTCGGAAGCTAAGCAGGGTCGGGCCTAGTTAGCAGTTGGATGGAGATTTAGCTAAAAGCAAATAAAGACAATTTAATGAAACACTGAAAATATCAATTAACCCAAAATAAGACAAGACATTTGAAATAAAAATAAAAAATAAATGGAAAGGGAAAAAAATAGTAAAATTGGATATTGTCTCAAAATAACAATAATTAAATTAAATATATATGGATTAAATGTTCCAATTAAAAATACAGATTGCCATTTGATTTAAAATAAGACAAGACCAACTATAAGCTATCTACAGTATTTACATTTTAGAAACAAAGGTAAAGATAAGTTGGGAGTAAATTGGAAAAGTATTGAACATAAAAAGACACAGTGGCTACATTAAAAAGCAGTTTTAATAGATATCCAGACAGAAACTATCAATAGAAATAGAGAGAAACATTTCAAATTACAAAGCATCAAGTCAGAAAATATAGCAATAAGTATATTTCCATATACTAATAAAGCTTCTTAATACATGGAACAAATACAGATAATCAAATGAAGATATACTTTTTATACAGTGTTCATTTATTTTATCAGACTGGGGGGAAATGAGAGGAAAAAGCTGTGCAATTCCAAGCTGAATGATATGCTAATGGAAAATTCTTATTTTGCTGGAGCAAGCATGACTTGGTTTAAATAATTTGGAAATAGTTGAGCAATATTCATTCTAATTAAATTTTTACATATCCAATGACTGAAAAATTCAACTCTAGTTTCATGGCATTAAAAACATGTTCAAAGATTTTTATTGCAGCCCCATTTTGTAGAATTCATAATAACAAATTCATAAATAACAAAAATGTCCATCAATAGAGGAATGAAAGAATAAATTATGTTATTATTGTATAGTTTAATGTTATACACGATTGAAATTAATGCATTATACTTTTAACATGGATAGGCTTCAAAGTGTTGATCAAGAAAAAACTCACCACATTATACTTTAAATATGATAGTTTCAATATAATGTTAAGTAAAAATATTTGTAAAAACAAATATACAAATCCACCAATAATGGATCCATAAGAATAGAATAAAATTTAATAACCTGAATTAAATATTCAGGTTATTAATTAAGAATAATTATATTTGGGAGAATGCAGAAGGGCGGGGAACATGACTTAGGAAGAATTTTTTAAAGTATTATAACTGCCTGTAAAGTTGATAATTTTTATTAAAATAAGTGGCTTTAGGTAAACATGTTAAAACTTAATATTATTTTTAATTCTAAGCAGAATAGGCAAGAGTGTTTGCTATTATATAATATCTCCTTATGTATAAGTTAAAACTTTTTCAAATTAGAATGAAGAAGAACAAATATACACATATCAGAAGAATTAGAAAAAACCTAAAGGTAAAAAAGTGTCATCCTTAGAGTCATAAGGAATAACTTTGCAAGTATGCAAGGAATGAGATATGCTATTATCATCCATCACCTCCTTCTGACAATGTAATTTGATGACACAGACAACTATTTTAAAAGGTTATTATCAAAAGTATTTGCATATGTTAATGAATGTATTAATTATAATTATAATTGTAATAATTTTTAATCAGAAAATAAATAGTATTTTCAAAGAGAGAGAATACATGAGGTCTGTCCAGAATGTATCCAGCCATTGTTAATGTAACGAGAACATATCACATGGTTGGGCACGTTTCAGACAGACCTTGTACATAATGTAATTTGGACTGTAATAGTCTAGAATTCTATCGTAGAGTATGTTAACACATCTGGGAAAAAATGATGATCTCTGTGTGGTTATTTAGAAAGGTAGAGTTCTAAAGAAGGCAGCATAAATGTTGGTATATTTTTCAACTATAATGTACTTAAAATGAACATATTGAAGCCATATGCAAGAATTTAAAAAGTCAATTTGTTTAGAAAGATATGACCTCAAAATGCATAATTACAGAGAATTTCATGGATGAATAATTTTAAAATTTCAGAAATAAAAATTTTGGGGGGGGAATTTTCTGAATAATAAATGTTACTCCAAATTTTATAAAAGATAACACATTAATTTCAAATCTGGCATAGAGTACATGAAAGACAATGAATTTCAAATGAGTCTTGTTTTCAAAGAGATAATAATATTTTATTTGATGTTTATTTTTGCAAGCCTAGTGTTCTCTACTGAATATTGATTGTATTTAACAGAGTTTCTGTATTCTAGATAGTAGAAACTCACAGGTTTGCTGCCATCCATGTACTCTGAAAATTGTTTGGATTACAATTCCCTCATAATTCTTTTGTAGGATCATTTTATTAGTCCTCCCTCAGGAAATTTCACTCTATGCAAGCCAAAGGCTCAAGGTCAAACCTATGCAGATTTTGGAACACTTCCTCTCAGTATCTCCTTTTGCTTTAACTTTGAGCTCTCTCTGCTCCTCTCTGCAAGATTGCCAATTTTTAATTGGGTTCCTCCACTCTTAGACACCATATAGAAATTTCATTGGCCAAATGTCTTAGGAAATGCTGAGCTCGTTTTGATAGCTTCTCATCTCTTAAGAATCATAGATATACACTGTCTATTGTCTGTTGTATCAAAAAATTTTCCAATATTGTGTCTAATTTTGAAAATATTTCTAATTTGAAGGTGATTCTGAGCTCTTTTTCATACTCAGAACCAGAAGCGAAATATGTCTATCATTTTTATAAGGCAGATATACTAATAATACAATGATATGGAACACAAGTATGATTCTATGTTTATTTTCCATCCTCCCCTTGACAGAGATACTAACGATTTGCAAATTACCAAGTGGGAGGAAAAGCATTTTATGTATTACACGCAGAGAAACACTTTCAACCTCTCACTTAAAAAATGTGTATATCTAATGACAGATGAAAATAATGCTATAACACATACTCACATACATACACATGTGCACACACATATGCATACAAACACACATAGCCTTTGTAACCTGTATGTATAAAACCCAAAAAATTATTTCCAATCTTAAATGATGAAATTTTATTATTTAAAATATTTGATAACTTCTAATCTTATTTAGAATCCAGTACAAAATGAAAAAAAATACATAAGAAGAATCTTGAGGATTTAGAAGGAATCAAATGTCATATTTTCTATATTTCATATTTTCTATTTCTATAGTTCATATTTGAAATTTCTGTATAAAATATTTTTAAGATTGAAATACCCCAAAAAAAGGACTTAGGGGACTGTTTGTCTTTACTTTATGCCATTTATCAGACAGACTGTAAATCACGAAAGAAAGTATGATTTTATGGTAAAGAAGTATTTAAGTTGCTATAAAATGACAAAATATTAGTGTCTAATATGTGGAATTAAATTTTGTTAAAATAGTAAAATAATGAGTGACAAATTTAGGATAGGAATTGCCAAGTGGATAAAATAGGAAAGATTTTGAAAGACAAAAATCTAAAGAACAAAAGACCACTTTGTATGAGGGAAAAAAGTTCAAGGAGTAAAATATAAAATTTGAGAACAAAATTTCCAGGAATGAAATACAAGTGAACCTAAATAAAAATAAAAATTAGTGGATATCCAGCAATAACAGCCATCTGAAAATTGTCATTGAAATATCATGAACAATATATCAAAACAATAAAGTCACAAGAAAACTGTAAAGATATAATGATTCCATCATCAGGAAAAAATACTAATTAATTTCTGAAGACCAAAAGTCAAATACTCTGCTCATTTCTCTATCCCAGCATTCATTGACTGCCTTGGCTAAGCACCAATTCTCAATGTTTGAGAACTGACAGATACTCCAGGGAAAAGGAGGCTTCAAAGAATGAAGACGCCTCGTGGTTATCACCCCTCCAATACCTTAGTTCCTTTGTCCTCTGGGGTTCTTTACTTTTGTGAAGTTTAATTGGATGATAGTTTTACGTAACATTTCATTGATGTACAACATACATGTAAAACAGAGCTCCACTTATGAGTACGCTGCTGCAGGAATTTTTCACAACATGATGACAGCCATGTAATCATCACAGAGATTAGTAACATCGATCTTCCTAATCTTTATCAATCTCATATAATAGACTTTGTGTTTTCTGTCATGGTCCTAGAACTGAAACAATTTCGATGATCACCATGGGTATAAGGGAAGAGGAAGTGGCTACAGAGCAAGGTAACATTTTAAAAGGTAGAGATTTGGAAACACTTATAAGGTCATAGAGTCCGCCATCAGTTTGATGCTAGATTACTATTGATTTTGTAACAGGATGACATAATGACAAGACTCTTCAATTAATAATTTAAAATTAAATAAACTTGTACTAAGGAGTGAGATTTCACCAGTTAGGGATGCTATAGCTATTTATGATACTTTTCTGTTACATGCTAATGAAATCATTCCAAAATATGCCTCGAATATAAAATTATGTATTCTCCTTTCTTCTTTTTTCTTTCCTTCAGCTCTTTCCAGTGAATTTAAAATTTCTTTTAAAAAATATAAGTGTTGGTATCTTTAAGGGAGCTAATTAGGTCTAGTAGGTATTAGATAGAATAGAGAGACAGATGTCAGACAGAAATTTACACTACTCATAAGGAAGGATGCTGATTTTGGCACTATAAATTTTAACAACCCCAGTGCAATATATTAAGTAAATTAAATAATCATGTATGTTAACTATAATTCATGCTAAACATCACACTTCACATTTCTGATTACACATGTATACTTCAAAATAATAAAAGCTATTATAGGACAACTCCTATTTGAATTTCACACAAAACTGGAGGAAGGAGAGCATTTTAGAGTCTTTGTAATATTTATACATTCATATAAATATTTTTGAAAATCGAGGGCTAATACTAATACTAGTAAGTGTTCAGATTTGAATATGGTAGCACTCAAAATTTGAGAGAAATATACCAAAAACATTTTTAAAACTTTTATTGCAAACTTAACTAGAAAATTCAAAAAGTTGTGTGGGTTGCCTAATACGAGACTCTAGGGAACTAAATGTTATTTCTATAAAACTTGGCTGATTTTGCTCTCTGGATTGTGCCTGAACAAAAGCCAAGTTCTTTAGAATTTTATATCAGGAAATGAAACTTTCACAGCAAGTCAGTAGTCACAGGTGTGTACTCTTCTCTGTTTTTGCCAAAATTCTCTATTTTTATGAATTTTTAAATTGCACTGTTTTATTGTGCCATTTTAGCAAATAAAATATTTTTTGATGGGGAGAGTAATTCTCCAATTAATTTCTTCACATTTTTGTGAAATCGTTTCTCTAAAATGAGCTATAATTTATTTATATTTTTATTTGTTAAATGAAGTAAAATGACCCATACAGTATAATTTTGTTGAATTAATAAATAGAGTAAACTGAACTCTTAAGGATTAAACCATAAAGTAGGAAAAATTATCATTTGTTGAAAAATTAACAAAATAAGAAGCATCTGTTTTTAATTGCAAACATAGTACATGTATAAATAATTTAAAATGCTAACAAGATAAAGAAGTATGTTAATTAAAATTTCAAAGGCCCTTTTTCTTAATCCAATTCCCAACCACTAATCAGAGGAAAATAGTAATATTTTCTAATGACTTCCTTTAATTAAAATACACATATGTATAGATGCCATATTTCATGCCATTTTACTTTTCTTTTATCAATTAACAACTAATATGTGAGATACACTATATTTATGCCATTACATGTAGGACATTTTGCTTCTTTTACAGAATCCATGGTACTCTGTCATTGGAATATATTCTAATAAATTTAGCCACTCTTTTACTGATAGACATTTACATTAGTATTAATCATTTGATGTTAAAAACAATACTGTAAACAACATAGTTTTATATACATAGGTATACTCAATATTGTTCATTGATTTAGTTTCTCAGTCTCTTCATAAGAAGTCCTTTGAATTTCATCTCTAAAATATAACTTAACTCTGTCTTCTTTTCTACAGTTACCTGAACTAAGAGGGTAAAGGTTTAGAATTTTACCATCAATTGTAATGTTGACCATTGGTATGTTGAAACACAATCTGACCAAGGAAGTTATTTTCTTTGTATTCTATGAGTTTATTATGAATGAGTGCTGATGACTTTTTTTCAATTTTTAAAATATATCTATTATTATGGGCATAAGTCTTTTCTCATGCCTCCTTTAATACAGTGGAATACATTAATTAATTTTAAATATTTAAATAAACTTGCATATTTTAAATAAATCCCCCTTGTCATGCTATCATATATATGTATACATATATCTGGATATGATTTCATAATGAGGTAGCAAGTTTTTATCCATTATGTTCATAAGAGAAATGGAACTACAATTTTGTTGTAGTGTCTTGTCTAGTTTTGATGTTAAAGCATGCCGGCCTTGTGAAATGAGTTACGAAGATTTTACTCTTGTTATATTCCTCAAAGAGATTGTGTAAAATTTATACTCTTTCTTCCTGAAACATTTTCAAGTATATATTTGTAGAGAATTCCAAATCTGTGGTTTTCTGTGTAGAAATATGTTCAATTACATACATGTTTTGTGATAAATGACAGGCTATCAGAATTTTCAATTTTTTCTTTGGTAAATTTTGACAGGTCATCTTTATTGAGAATATGTTTATTTCACCTAAATTGTCAAATTTAAAGAGTTGCTCCTATGATGTTTATATTTTAAAATCACTATTATCTTATTCAGTCTCTCAATAGGTATTTATCAATATTTATAATGTTTTAATGAATCAATTTTGTTTCTGTTTTATTTAATAGATATTAACTCTTCAGACATTTATCTACCCATAGGCACACGAGATACAGATTTTGACATCTTTGTAGATGTTTTCATCTCATATATAAATACTAATGTTTAAATAAATATTAATTTTCTCTGCATTGATATACAGATTCAACAAAAACTCCATCAAAATCTTACCTGATTTTTTTTTCCTTCTGAAGGATATTGATAAGGTGGTACAGAAAAAATGCAAAGGACTTAAAATTGAAAGCAATCTTGAATTATAACAATGTTGGAGAATGTATACTACCAGATATCAAGTCTTATATAAATGGCAGTAAAATTTAAAAATGTTATTGATACAAATAGTATAAATATCAATAAAATTTAGTGTGGAATTCAGAAACACACCATCACATGCGTACTAGCACCTGCATTTGACAGATGTGCTTTTAAAATTCACTGGTACATTGAGTAATTGTATATTTTCAAAATAACTACTTTTGATGCAATTAGATATATATTTTGGGGGAAAAAAGTTATCTACATCACTACCTTACATTGCACAGAATAATCAATTTCCAATGAATCACAGACCTAAATGATAAAAGCACAACAATAAAGTTTTGAGAAGAAAACATAGAAGAATATCTTTTCAACCTCCAAGAAGAGAAATATGTCTCAAATACTTCTCAACATTTTATTTAGATTCTTTTTTATATGTCTATGAATCCTTCCTCACCACTACGTAACAGATATATCTTGACATTTTGTTTCTTTGTCTTCTTGGTCTCACATCCATTGTCACTTTTTTTCTGCTATGTTTTGCTTTGCAGGAGGCTGATATTTTTCCCCAAATTTTCTAGCTTCTTCACGTGCAGCAAACCTGATTTCTTCTGCAAATAAAGGGAAGATTGGACACTGGGGCAGCGGGGCAGCCATGTATTGTCCCCTCTTTTCTCTCTGCTTTTGGTGACCTCTCCTAGAGCTGTGTCCCCTCTGTGGGCCCAGCTCCCTAAGGCCACTTGCTGTCACTGTCCTCTTTCCCACTGACAGCCCACCGCAATTCCTTCTGTGGCCGGCAACTCCAAATCTTCCTGTCTGGTTTCATCTACTCCTCCATGTCCCCCTCCAATCCTTTTGGGCTGTTATTAGTAGCTGGGTTGTCTCATTCTCCCCTGTAGACTCTTAACTTTCCTACCAGTTTTGTAACCAGTTGCTATATTAAATCCCGTGTATCAAACTACCTGCCATGAGTTTTCTCTTCTACACTGGACACTGATTTGTATAAACTATGTGTATACATATTTATATATAGATACATATATAAAATATAATGATAAATTTAAATTTCCTTGTCTAGTTATTTTGGGGGTATACAGAATAAGGTAGGTATTTCATTTTTTATTTTCCCAACATGATGAACAATTGCTCCAGCAACATCAATTGGAAAGTTCATCTAGATATTTTATGTCATAATGTCATCATTATAGTGTACATGACACTGTGTAGTCTTGAGCCTATTTCTCTGCTCTCTATTTTTTTCTTTGGGCTATTTTTCTATACATTAACTGGCACTACAGTCTTAAATTTAATACAGCATTATAGTTTATTTTGATAGCCCTTTGTAACAAGTATCTCACAAAATATTTTCTTTAAACTAACAGTAGCTTTTATTCACTCTTAATTTTTTATGTGAGTTTTAAGAATAGTATGTCAAGTTTTGCATGACATTCTCCTGGCATAGCAAAACTTTAGAGATTAATTTGGGAAAGATCGATGTTCTCATCATACATTATATCCCTATCCAATAATATTATATAATATATATCTACATTTATTCAGCTCTTCTGTTCTTAAGCATGTTTTGTTTTTACTTAAATAAGTATATTAATTTAATTAGATGGATTAATCTACATGTATATCTTCTAGTATTGTGAATAGATTGTAGTTCAGTTATACTTCAAATGTGTATATGAGCTATAGTTTTTTTCTTATGTTTATCTAGAATGCAGTGATAATACTGAGTACAAGTTGTTAGTCAGTCCATACAGTCTCTGATTTTTTTCAGTATACGATATTATATCTGAATAAAAACAATGTTATTCATTTCTTTCTGATCCTTATGATTTTATTTTATTTCCTTGCATTACAGCATTGGATCAATCCCAGTGTACTGTGCTGGACAGAAGCAATGATAGAGGACATACCCATTTGCTCCTGACTCTAATTGGGAAAATTCTTCATAGGCAAAAATTTAATTATCGGTTTCTAGAAAATATTTTTGTATTTCAGGATATTATGGGAGTACAAACATTTTGGTTACATGTTATGACTTTGCCTCACCCAAGCCAGGATTAGAGGCATGCACTTTCCCCCACACAATGCTGACTGCGTTCATTAGTTGTGAGTTTACCCACCGCCATGCCTGCAACCCTCAAAGAATATTACTACCCTGTGAACACCTTAGTGTTGATCAGTTAGTGCCAATTCAATGGCGAGTACATGTGGTGCTTATTCTTTCATTCTTGTGATACCTCACTTCGGAGGATGGGCTCAAGCTTTATCCAGGAAAATATATGAGGTGCTAGATCACCATCGTCTTTTGTAATTGAGTAGTATTCCATTGTATACATAGACCATATTTTACTAATCCACTCACAAATTGACGGGCACTTGGGTTGTTTCCACATCCTTGCAGTAGTGAATTGTGTGCCATAAACATTCGAGTGCAGATGTCTTTATTATAGAATGTCTTTTGTTCCTTTGGGTAGATACATAATAGTGCTATTCCTGGATCGAATGGTAGTTCTACTTGTAGCTCTTTGAGGTCAACAAATTCTTTTCCACAGAGGTTGCACTAATTTGCAGTCCCACCAGCATTGTAAGAGTGTTCCTGTCTCTCCACATCCTCACCAGCATTTGTTGTTTTGGGATTTTTTGATAAAGGCCAATCTCACTGGGGTTAGGCGATATTTCATTGTGATTTTGATTTGCATTTCTCTAATGATTAGAGATGTTAAACTTTTTTTATATATATTTGCTGGCCATTATTCTGTCTTATTTTCAAAAGTTTCAGTTCAATAGATGTTATTCTTATATGTGCACTTATGTATTGATCAGCTAATACCAGTTTGATGGTGAGTACATGTGGTGCTTGTTTTTCCATTCTTGGGATACTTCACTTAGTAGAATGTGTTCCAGCACTTTCCAGGAGTATATAAGAGGTGCTATATCATCATTGTTTCTTAAAGCTGAATAGTACTCCATGGTAATGATCAACACATAAGTGCACATATAAGAATAACATCTAATGGACGTTGGGCAGGGGGAAGGGGGAGGGGAGAGGAGGGAGGAAGGGACGGGTATATGCATACACAAAGAGTGCTATGCACACCACTCGAAGGATGGACATATTTGAAACTCGGACTTGGTGGGGAGGGGGGGCAAGGGCAACATATGTAACCTAAGCATCTGTACCCCCATAATATACTGAAATAAAAAATAAAAAGTTTCAGTTCATGTCCTTCGCCCACTTATTAATGGCGTTGTTTGATTTTTTTTCTTGTTGACTTTTTTGAGTTCTAGATAGATTCTTACTATCAGCCCTTTATCAGATGTATAGAGAGCAAATATTTTCTCCCATTCTTTAGGCTGTCCATTTGCTCTAATGATAGTTTCCTTGGCTATGTAAAAGCTTTTTAATTTGATCAGGTCCCGTTAATTATTTTTGTTTCTATTATGATTGCTTTGGGGGACTTCTTCATAAATTCCTTGGATAGGCTGATGTCTATAAGAGTTTTCCCAACATTTTCTTCTAGAATTCTTAAGGTTTCACGCCTTAAGAACTCACGTCCGTTATCCATCGTGAGTTGATTTTTGTGAAAGGTGAGAAGAGGGGATCCAGTTTCAATCTTCTACATGTGGTTATCCAGTTTTCCCAGCACCATTTATTGAATAGAGATTCTTTTCCCAAATGTATATTTTTGTCTACTTTGTTGAAGATTAGATGACAATATGAAGATGGTTTTACATTTGGGTTCTCAGTCCTGTTCCAAAGATTTATATCTCTGTTCTTGTGTAAGTACCATGCTGTTTTAGTTACTATATCCTTGTAGTACAGCTTGAAATCTGGTATACTGATACCTCCAAGTTTGTTCTTTTTGCTTAAGATTGCTTTGGCTATATGAGGTCTTTTCTGGTTCCATACAAAGCAAAGGATTATTTTGTCTAGATCTGTAAAGAATGATGATGGTACTCTGATAGGTATTGCATTAATTCTGTAGATAACTTTAGGTAGTATGGACATTTTAACAATGTTGATTCTACCAATCCATGAGCAAGGTAGATTTTTCCATCTGTTTACATCTTCTACAATTTCTTTTCTTAGTGTTTTATAGTTCTCCCTGTGTATGTCTCTCACCTCTTTCATTAAATATATGCCTAGATATTTAATTTTCTTTGAGGCTATTGTAAAATGTACTGAGTTTTTTTATTTTGATTTTCAGCTTGACTGTTATTGGTATATATGAATGCCTCTGATTTGTGTGTATTGATTTTGTATCCTGAGACTTTACTGAATTCATTTATCAATGCCAGGAGTTTCTGCGTTGAATCCTGGGGATTTTCTAGATATAATATCATATCATCAGCAAACAATGAGGGTTTGATCTCTTCTGCCCCAATTTGGATGCCCTTAATACCCATCTCTCGTCTAATTGCTCTAGCAAGGAATTTCAGCACTATGCTGAATAGAAATGGAGATAGTGGGCAACCTTATCTGGTTTCAGTTCTAAGTGGGAATGGTTTTAATTTTTTCCCATTCAGTATGATATTGGCTGTGGGTTTATCATACATGGCCTTGATAATTTTAAGATATTTCCCTTCTATGCCTATTTTGTTAACAGTTTTT
>CAUYSK010018191.1:0-50141 GCA_963575035.1 Avahi laniger
TTCTATTTTCAAAAGTCTCTTCCAGGCCAGGCACAGTGGCTCACGCCTATAATCCTAGCACTCTGGGAGACCAAGGCAGGAAGACTGCTTGAGCTCAGGAGTTTGACACCAGCCTGAGCAAGAGCGAGACCTCGTCTCTACAAAAATAGAAAGAAATTAGCCAAAACAACTAAAAATAGAAAAAAAAAAATTAGCCAGGCATGGTGGCGCATGTCTGTAGTCCCAGCTACTCGGGAGGCTGAGGCAGGAGGATCGCTTGAGCCCAGGAGTTTGAGGTTGCTGTGAGCTAGGCTGACGCCACGGCACTCTAGCCTGGGAAACAGAGTGAGACTCTGTCTCAAAAAAAAAAAAAAAGTCTCTTCCAAAGAGGAAGCCTCCCTATCTCCCTTACTTATTTTCTTCAGTGTTTGATAATAATTATATCTAAGTTAAATCTCCCTCACTGTATTTTAAACCTCTTTACATCTATTATGAACTCAGTGGTGCTAGAGAAGAGTTGCTCAGCATCACCGTGGACTTAAAGGCCATTATCAGGTCGACTTTTCTCCCTACACTTCCTTTCCTTCCTTTCCTTTCCTAGCATTTTAACGCAGCCCAAACAATAACTACTTAGCTTACTGTTATGAATTCTCCCCAAACACCGAGAATGCGGGAGGTTTAAATAAAAATTTCATGTACTCCAACAGAGGTACAAGTGGGGTCTCTCCCAAATGAGCCGTGACAGTTAATGTCACTGCCCTTAACTGTGTGAAACATATGATACCAGTGGCGGATATTTCCAAAATCACTATGTATATTATTTCACATCGACAGTTGGTAAAAGTCATGCCATTTGGGTAAGATGTTTATATACGAAAGAGATAAAAAGATTATTTAGCGAGTAAGAAGGAATAAAACATTATAAAGGAATCCATGCCAATCGAAACAACTTTCTGCACAAAAAATCCTCCAGGCTTGAAGGATTTTAATATAGCAGATACATTTCAGAAATAAATTCTGCAAGTAGATGCATATGACATTTGTGGAACTGGAACTAGGTATCTCATTCTAAAAGGCTGCTATAACATTCTCTTAGTGCATTTTGGCCTCTTGACGACAGTGCTGCTGCTACCGTCAGAGTTTGCTGCCTGTGTAAGGAGCTGCCGTTTGAAAGAATTCGATTTGATTCAGGCACTTTGAACCTTGGGGTCTTGTGGGGTACAGGTGAGAGCTATTAGGTCTAGTACAAGGTTATAAGAGTCTTAAGGGAAGACACACATCTCCCACCCGTTTTTATACTCACCTACAAGGCCCAGGATTACATTCCACACAAAGGTGTGTTTGTTGAATAACTGACTGAATTGAAATGAAAGTAGTATTTCAGAGCTGCCCTGCCTCTCTCTCTGTAACATAAAGAGTTTTGCTTTCGATCCTGTTCTTGGCAGGCGTTTCAGGAGTGTCAGCAAAGGTAATTTGTCTCTGGTGGGTTTGGTTTAATTCTTTCTAATCAAGCTTTTACTATAACATGGAGATATTACCCTGAAAACCAATCCAGTATTTCCTTGGAATTAACTAGCTTCCACTCAAATGACTGTAGATGGTTAACTGCTTAGTCCACACAGAGATCTGGCTTCTGGAGCTTAAGGCCAGCTATATTTTTAAGACCCTTCCAGCCATTACAAATTGAGTGAGTAGCATTCCAAATTAATTCTTTGGGTGACCTGGGCTTGAACTAACCCAATTCCCACAGTGCACATGGAGGTGACTATGGCTGCCAGCTGCTGTCCTTATATCTCCCATAAACAGGCCCACGGCAGGAAATGGAGATCAGAGGCTAGGGCAAACTTTTACTTGGAGGCTCACCCACCTCTCCACCATGTGTGTCTGGTCTAGTGAAAGCCCATCAATGGCTGTGCACTCAGGACACTTGAATTTCTTTCGTGGAGTTACCTGCCAGAGGAAGACAAAAATATACCTGGATGTCAGTGCCAAGGACAATAAAATCGTGCTGTGACACCACCCTGGATGCTTGTGCTGTAAGCTGAGATGTTGCACACACGTGTGTATACACACACACACACACACACACACCCTCGCCATTCCTCCATTCAGTTCTGTCTGGCTCAGCCAACGGCAGAACTCACAAGGGCCCAATAAAAAAGGCTTGGAGGGGTTTTGCCTTCTGTAACTGGAAAGAAGTGGTGATGACAAGCTCCTTAATTCCTGCTTAATGACTGTTTTCTCACTGCCAAGGTCCTTGTATAAACACCATTTGTTCTTGCAGCCATAAGGGCGATGAAATACAGCTTCCCATAACTTTCACCGTAACCTCAGTTCCAACAGGCACTCTTTCTCCTCCTTCCAGCTAATGGCAAGTGCTATGCGCAGCACCATACTCTTGAAGATGCCAGCTTATTCTGCAATTCCCTTGAGTCAGGAAAAAAACCCAGTGGTTCCTCTGAATCCTTTTCCCTGACTCCCCACCACCCTCTCAAGCCCTCAATGTCTAGTGATCTCTCTAGCAAACTCAGGGGAGGCTGTTATCCTAACAGCGAAGGGATGGGAGGGAAAGAAAGCCAGATAACTAAGGCCAGGCTGAGAAGCAAAGAGACACTGGGAATTACTGTCCAGGGTACACAGCCACAGCTAAAGACATGTTGAAAAACAAATTTGGGATTTGGGGGAGGGGGGTCCCTTAAAAATAACCCTCACAATTTACATCCTTTAATTTTCCTTGCAGTCAGCTGTTCACTGAGTTATTTAGAGAGCTGGGGGACAGGGTGGGGATTGGGGCAAGTTTGGTGAGCACGGATAGTGGTTTTTCCTCTTCCCTTAGTCAATCTGGCTTCTCTCATCAATTAATAGCATGAGTAATCAGTGGGGAATGCCATATCATGCTTCCAGCATAAACTCCCCTAGGAATTTAGCTTTTCTAGGCAGATTCATACAGGAATCTGGAATCGCCCATTTTTACACATGGAATTCTAATCTACAAGAAAAAAAGGTCAAGATAATTCCACTCGTATAAAGAAGCATACTTTCTTTACATATCTAGGGATCTTACTGAGATCTTTTACAGATATAAATAACTCCCATAGGATTTTTATATAGTCTCAGCTTTTAAAATGTACTTTTAAAAACTGGTAATTGATATTTAAAAATAATGTTTAGGACAACTGTAGTTATATAATTATACAAGATATACTACCTTCTCAACATATATTAAAAAAAAAAACAACTTTCTGCTACCTTAAGAAAGATGTAAACTGCATCCTTTAGCTAACAGAACTAGATTCCAAATCAGCTTTGAGAATAAAATTAAATTTTTTCTTAAAACATGATTTATAGATTGATCGTTGTAGCTTTTATTTCTGATGCTGCAGGTTAAAAACGGTAACTAAAGAAACCGTGTAAAAAAAGAAAACTGTTTAAATTGTCAAAGTCTAGCTTCAATTTTCTAATATGACAGCATCAATCACAGAATATTAAACTAAAAGGGAGCTTAAAATTCATCTAGTTCAATACTTCATTTATGGTTACAAGAGCTTCTCAGGATCAGAGTAGACACTTGCCCCGAATCACAAAGCAAGTGAGTGGCAGGGCCCCTACCTTGATGACTGCTTTCCCTGTGACGTTGGCCACTAGGAAATTCATGGCGATGTCTTCGCAATTCATATGAGCATCCACCCAGTTCTTAATATCCCCAGGCATTTTGTAGGTATACAGGTAATTAAAATACTGTCAGGTGAGACAAAAAGAAGAAACATTTAAATAGCAGTTCCTTTTGGCTAACATATAAGAGGCAATGTAGCCATGGCATGGGGACAGCCTTTCTCCCTTAAGACTAATCACAAGGCTGTATCAATAGAAAGGGCAAAAGGAAGTATTAGAATGTTGTTGGTCAAGTGACTAAGCATCTTTAACACGGTCATTCTTTTTCAAGGGTATGTGCTTTTCAAAGCAGAACAAAAACGAGGCAATTCTGAAACTACCATAACCTACTGTATGAAATAGTACAGAAATTAACGGGTCAAAAAAATGAAGTGTATACCACCTACTATAAATTCCAAGAATTATGAACTTTAGCTTTTGGGAGTTTTCTTTTGCTAAGAACAAAAACCCATTTCTGGATCTAGACCACTGAAAAACATGAGCGCAACAGTGTTAGGCTAACAACAAGCAATCAATATAAATATAGATAAACTAAATTAACTGTGCTGAGTTGAACAGACCCTTCTCCTGACATCAGTTCTTATGCTACTGCTGATAACAAACAAGTTACTGTTTAATTAAACCATGCACTCCCAGGAAGCACTCTACCATCAAACTGAATATTCTAAAAAATCAAATGCATATTATCCAATCTCTCCCTAATTAAAAAAAAGAGTCAAAAACATGAAGGAATGATTCGTAGAAAAGAGGAAGCACAAAATGCTAACAAATATACAAATGAATTACAACCTTACTCATAATCAAATGAAAGTTTAAACAATAACATTCATTTTTACTTAACAGAATAGCAAAGTTTAATATTATTATATATATACTTCATTCAAGGAAGGGCGTGGTAAAAGAGTCAGTTTTTTATTTTGCTGGTGAGCGTGTAAACTGGCACAAAGAATACTGAAACCAACATATATATCTCAAAAAACCAAAATCTTCATTCCCTTCTACCTCTAGGACTCTAACACAATGATCATGAGTACAACAGTTATAAAAATGGACATTAATCACTATTTAAGCCCTAGATATTAAGCATTATTTAAAATAGCAAAACATCAGAAACTTAAATATCCAATGATAGAGAAATAGTTATACATGATGTATGGACCATTAACATAATGGTATTTTAGTTATTATGCTAAGAAGTAATGGTTTATGAAGAAATGTTAATGACATGAGAAAATGCTCACAATCTAAAACATGAGAGACTAAACAAGGAGACTAATGAGAATATTTACAACTGTCTGTGTATGGGTGTGAATAAGTAAATAAATAAAAGGCAAGCCGAAAAAACATCTAAATGATAATAATGGCTGTGTCTATGTGATAGGATTACAAGTAACTTTTCTTCTTAATTTTATTATTATAAATTTTCATATTTTCTACTATGAGAGTGTACTACTTTAATAATTAGAAAAACAAAAGCTTTATTTTTAAAGAAATATCACACTGCATGGCTTTTCTGAGCCCTCTGATTAGAACATTTTTCCTAAACCCAGTAGCCGGTATGGAAAACTAAATTGGGTCAAAATTAAATGTGCGCCATACTCTCAGTTTAGTCACCCAGACCCACTTGCCCCGAGCCTGCCCACCCCTTACCTTGTGATAAAAAGCTGCTCCTGTGAGTACCATGGACACCTCATTAGTCCACTCAGACTCATACTTCCACTTACTCATCTCATGGTCCCAGAGATGCAGACGACCTGGGTAACCCACCAACCGGTCAGGAAATTCCCGCCAGACCTAAGACAGAAGCACATTAATAATCAATTGCCAAATCAGACAACAACCAATCACAGTGCTGAGTTACCCAAATAGATACCAACATACTCCCTAGGTTTAAATCGTTATAACTTAGGAGGGTCACAATGGGCTTCTGAAGATGTTCGATTGAACATGTGCTAGTTATTCTGCCAATATTCAAAGACAGATGTTGATTCTGATTTCCTCCAAATCTTCTTGTGCATGCTGGGAAATTTCACGTAGTGTGGAGTAACAGCTTATTGAGTTGGGCCAAAGTGGGTATTCTCTTAACATATGATTAATGAAATAGGTTCGATCCTTAATGAATGAACAAATGAAGAATAAATGGAACCCTGCAACTCAACTGCCCTGATTTGTATTAAATCAGTGGTTATGAAAACTTATAATCTCCATTTCTTTAAAAAAGCATCTATTTCTCCTGAGCACACACCCATTCTTAAGACCTTCTGGAAGCCTAAAGTATAGAGGACTTCTCTGATTCTACCTGCAACATATTGAAAACAAATACTTTATTTCCACATTTGGAAAGGTTCTTAGGTACAGTTTTACGGGATTAAACAGAAGAATTGGGTATACTGGGGATGAAGCACTTCCAATACCTTTTCCCATGTATTTCTGTACAATTTAGTTTAACCTCAAAGTGAGCAGGTCCACACCACTGATGAGCATTGACAACCTGCTGTTGTTCAGGGTGCCTCTTCTCCGTCTCCCTTGCTGGTTCCTCACCTTACCAGACTTCCAAATAATGGAGTTCCTGAGGGTTCATGCCCAGGCCCTATTCCCCTCATCAAACTGTTTCTTTTTAAGTAATCTCATCTAGTTTCGGTCTCTTTAAATGACACCTATAATCTGGTGATCTCTAAATTTATGCTTAGCCCTGAACATTCCTGAGATAACCAACCACTTACTTAATATCTGCACCTGGATAAACAACAGGCATCTCAAACCTAACATGTCTAAAACACAACTCTTGATTCTATATCTCTGCAGAAGTCATTCTCCCAATCTTTTCCATCTCAATAAATCGTGCAGCCAATTGCTCAAACCCAAAGGCTGGGAGGCAGCCTTTATTCCTTCCTTTCCTCCCACCCAATGCATTAGTGAGCCCTGCTGGCTCTATTTCTGACCATCTCTTGCCCCTCTAACGTTACTCCCTCCAGCTCCACACCATCACCTCCCTCCAAGACCACTGTGCTAGCCTTCTAACTTGTCTCCTTGCTGCTACTCTTGCCCTTCCAAACCATTATTTGTATAGCATCCCCAAAAGGACCATTCCTAAAAGAATACTAGGATATTCTGAACAGGGTATTTCAACCAGTGGGCTCTATCCTATTACATATATACATATTTTATTGCAATTATTTTCATCATATATTAATCTACACACACACGCACATACATATATATGTGTCATATGGTCATATGCCAGAACAACCTGTGGTTTCCCCAACCCACAAGTGTTGCTAGGTCCAGAGAGGACACCTCATTGTCATTTCCCAGGCATCTTCCTCCACCCTTTTAAGTTTCCTAGGGCTGCTGTTAACAAAGAACCACAAACTGGGGGGCTGAGAACATCAGACGCTTGCCTCAAGTTCTGGAGGCTAGACGTCTGAAAGGAAGGTATTGTTAGCACTGCGCCCTCTCTCTGAAACCTGGAGGGGGAGAAGCTTTCCTTGCCCTTTCTAGTTTCTGGCGGTTGGCTGTCAGTCTCTGGCATTCCTTGGCTTGTAGACGCATCACTCCAATCCTCCATCTTCGCATGGCCATCTTCCCTCAGTGCGGGTCTGTCTGTGTTCAAATTTCCCCTTTTCACAAGGACAAGTTATATTGAATTAGGACCTACCCTGATGACCTCATTTTAACTTGATAACCTCTGAAAAGACCTTATTCCCAAATAAAGTTACATTTTGAGGTACTGAGGATTAAGACTTCAACATATCTTTCTTGGGGGACACAATTCAACCCATAACATCCCCCCAAAAATCTTTAGGTCATGCCCCACCCTTAGAAGATGGTTTCCTAGCGCACTAAGAATAATATCGAAACTCCCTGGCGTGTCCTAAAGGGCCTGCTCACTCTTCACCTCTTCTCTGACCGTGCTCCCCACACTCCAGTGGCCTTTCTGTTCTTCAACCACTACTAGATCTCAAGCCCTCTGCACTTGCTGTTTCTTCTGGCTGAAATGTTCTCCCAGTTCTTCCAAAGTCTGGGTCGTCTCATCAGTCAGGTCTCTGCTTAAGTATCAACTGCTTCGAGAGGCCTTCTCAGACCTTCCTAGCTGAGGCAAACACTATCTCCAACCGGCCACTTGTTACATCCCTTAATCCCATGCTTTTCTTTACCCAAACGTTCACTTTTTGCAATTATTAATATTTCGGTTATTATTTATTTATTCATATGTCATCTGTTTTCCTCCTACAGAATTTAAACACGAAGAGGACAGAGACTGCCCCATTCATGTGGTATCCCGAGCACACAGAACAGTGCCTGCACACGACAGCATCCCACACGCGCTTGCTGAATGCACGAGTGGGCAGACTCAGCACGTAAAAAGCTGGGAATGAAAAGGGACCAAAGATCCTTCTCTGTTCTTCACAGCCAGAGCCAGTATACTCTCTAATTCGAGAAGGAAGACTGCGCAACGGTATCGATCAACCATCACCGTTAATAATGATGTCACATCCTTTGTGTGTGAAGAGCATCACGCTGATTCGCCACCACTAGAGCACGTGTTTTAAATTGCTTGTCCAGAAGCGGGTAAGGGGGTGTTTGCTGAGTCATCACTCTGTCTTGCCCAGTCCTCCCTGTGATCATCTCCATGCTCTTACGGGATGTCTGACCGTGCTCTCCAGGCCTTTGGTGTGGTCCGGGATAAAAGAGCTTTCATTTGTGTAAAACCAGCTCACCTAACGGGACTCTCAAACCCACAACCTTGGCCTCATTAACACCATGTTGTAACCAAGAGAGTTAATCGGCCGCAGGCATCGTCATCATAGCTGCAGACAAATGAGTCCGTGTCAGACATGTTCTCAGATGCGTAATGCTGCTGCTGTAGTCTCTCTGCTCTGAGGTTTGTATTTCGGCAGATTAAAATAATATGATACTATTACAGTTTTATAGAGCCCAGAGCAGCAACATAGTATGTGAGCCGTAACCTTGTTTGGTTTGTGGGCCTGGGCAGATGCCGTTCAGTGCACCGCCAGCTTCCTTTTCTCTGCACCAAGCACCTGCCTGTTCAAGTCACACAAATGCCATAATCGCTGATTCACCTCAGTGGGGCAAAGAGATTTCTGAAGGGCCCCAAGCACACATAACCAAATGGCAGGGACAGGCGAGGTGGAGGGAAAGGGGCAGGGCACGGGGAGGGGGCTTCCAAGCCAGCTGGCACTGCCGCTGAAGATGGAAGTCGCATTTTTCCCCATTTACTTTGAGTCAATACAGCTCTCTACTCCACGCGAAGGAAGTTCAAATCGCTTTCCCGAGGGACTCTTCTTTATAAGTCCCCTGTTTGCAGCCATATTATTGTTATTATTATTATGATAATGATTATTATTGGCTCAATTTTAGGGTCAAATGCTGTTAAGATTTCAGTCCTCTTACTGTGAGCTGAAGTCACTTACCAGACTTCTCTCAGGGACTTAATTTGGCGACACTGGGTCACAGAATGCTAAACTATGCTGCTTTAAAAGGCATCAGAGGTGTCCTGAATTTCAGATTCCTTTGGAGCCTTCAGTGAGCACTGTTCCCTACGTGGGGCCTCTCTGCCCTTGACTGATTCCAGGCAGCTGGATACAATCAAGACACCATCCTTGTCACTTCATCTATAACTCTGCAGCTGACTACGGGATCAAAACGGAGTGAAAGAGAATGGGATGGGCCCTCTCTAATCGAGCCCTAGTGCAGTACGAAGGCGATTGTGTATATAGTAAAGCATTTTCCCAGCCAGAAGAGCAAGAACTCAAACTTCATCCCCTCTCCTCGTGGCTACCCACTCTTCACTCTAATTCAACTTTTTTTCTTTTTACCTCAGGGAACTGCTCTGGGGTCAGCCTTTTGTCATTACTACCAGATGCTTTTATATATTGTGGTGTGGGCCGCTGAAATTTCACAGGACATCCCTGGAGTTCTAGTACCAGGGCTGCCATAGTCATGTTCAAATCACAAGGTCATTATTAAATTGTTTGTCTACACTATCGAAGTCCTTCATGTACAGTGTCCTCATCTATTTTCAATCACACATATCATCGAGGACAGAAGCCTCTCTCTGTTACAAGAAACTCTATGCCTTGGTTAGGGACCTAGCAAGAACTTGGACAGTCCTTCCATTTGGACAGTACTCCACACACTATTCCAATGGACTGTAACAATGTAACACTATCCTCCAACTGTTTCTTTCCTCTTTGCATTCTAATTTTTATAATCTTGGTCCTAAACCCTTTTTACCTGATTATGGAAATTTTCTCTCCTTTGGACTCCCAGCTGTGCCTACTTGGCCATTTTCAAAGTACTTCTTTTTTTTTTTTTTTGTAAACTTCCGGAGGTCTTTTGTGGCTTCTCATTACTATAGGATCAAACTAAGAGCTCCTGCCTTTGTTTGAAAGCCTACAGGAGGCAGCCTAGACTGACTCTTATAACCCACAGAAAGTGCATCGGAGGCACCTGGCTAAAGGACATCCAGGACTAGCTGTCACCGATGAGTTGTGCAATGACCTATTCAAGGTGTCCTTTTATTTTCCCATCTGTAAAATGAGGAGTTGGATTAAGTGACCTCTAAAGATCTTTTAGAGCTAAAATCTTATATCTTCTTCCTCACTGACCTGTTCCCATCGACTGTGATCTGTTTCAAGTTGTAACTTTCTAAACAGCATGGCCTGCATTATTTAACTTTGTTTAAAATGCCATACATATATGGGTACCCAATAAACACTCCTAAAAAGAGGATAATGCACTACATGCTAAGCCAGCTTAGAGAGTGCATTTTAAACTCAAGGTGTGTGCTAACCGCAGTCAGATTCAGGAAACAGACCGGGGGGAGTAGGGGGAAGGTGTAACAACAGGTGGTGCCCATCTGGGATGCACGATTATGAAATCACGGGTCAGCACTAGGAGAAAAGTCACTCTCTGAAGTGGCTGCTACGGTTGTCGCACTCTCAAGGGCAGAGTTCCACAGGGATGTAGCTACTGGGTGAGCAACCTATCAGGATTTGTGAGCCACGAGATGGACTAAGAAGCGGTGAGGGAAATGGGGAGTAATGGATCCAAGTACTGGGCAACGGTTTCATTTCTTTTCTTGCACATGCCGTCCCCCAAGTTTGGTCAGTCCCTAACCATCAAAAGGGGGCAGAACTCTGAACCAGCTCAGACCCTGTGGTCATATGCCTGGGCCAGTCAAGACAGAGCTGCGAGGAACCCAACATGCGGACGTCTCTGAAATAGTGGCTCTTTCCCCTTCGGGCTCTGTCTTGTGTGCTGCCCAGATGGGAGAGGGGCAGCTGGCTGGCTTCCAATTCTGAACTGGTTTCCACAGACAGCAAGTTATAGGATTCACTCTTAGCCCTCTGGGGACACAGCTCACCTTTTATATTTAGAATTTCCTGAAATGAAGTGGAATGGAGAGACTGGCTTCATTTTCAGTTTGCGATTTTAACTGCATAGGTAGCTGGCAGTTTTTGTCAAGGTGGTCCTTTGCAAAAAGCCAAAGAGCCTTTGTTCACCTGGGACACAATTAAACGCTGATGCTAAACGTCTAGAGCAGAGGAGGTCAGAAATCGTCACCTGGAGTTCCCCAATGCTGACTGGCTTTGACAAATACACGGACAAGCTGTGTTATGTGTTAAGATGTACCTGTTAGATCACGTCGGTCTGCCTGAGGGACCTTTCCAACCCAAGGCGGGGTTCTGCTTAAAATAAGCCAAGTGGGAAGATCAGTGACGTGCAGAGGCTTTTGGGGTTTGGGCGGCATTCCTGTTTGCTCCAGTCTGGCTTGAGGTTGGTGCCTGGTGCTGGGCACCTGATCTTCATTCCTTTCGAGTTCTTTCCTTAGGCCAGGGGCAGCGATGAAGCAAAGAGACAGACTGGGGCTGGCCACAGTGGATAGAGGAACGTGTGCTATTAAATCTTTCAGTGGTTACCACTATTGAAGACACTACCGAAGAAGGTGGCTTTAAAACATGTGCCTCACCCTTATGTCTGTACCAGCTCATCAGATGACACAGCCCAGTGCCTTCTGCAGGCAGTACAGAGAAGACTCACTTTGGCAGTGGGAGCCGATCACCTGTGCCCAAGCTATCTCAGAAATTTGCAACCTCAGAGATCATTTAGAAGGCGGAGATCATTCTATCCAATTCCCTCACCACACAGATGAGAAAACTGAGACCTGGAGAGGAAGTGGCTCTCCCAAGGTTACACTGCTAGGTCGAGGCTAAATTGGTCCTAACCCCCTAGTTCGGTCCTCTGTCATATGAGAACTCATATGATTTCTCATTATTCTAATTGTGAAAAAGCACCTCATCTGGCCAAGCTCAGTCCCTCATCTGTGAAACAAAGAAGTCACATCACAGTGTCTAAAGTCGCATTCAGGGTCAGAGTTATTTGGCTCTCTGGTGCCAATGGTGGGTACGGTAGGAAAGAGCAGGCTGGGATGAGGACGGGGTTGGGAGAGGAAGTGGGGAAAACGACAACCCCCTTTGCGCCCATTAGCTCTTCTTCCAAAAGCTAGAGGCTCTCTGTGAATGTGGTTTCCATTTAGCAAAGAAAGCCACATGCTCACATCGTTAAGAGAAGGAACTCCCATCAGCTGTGTGGCAAGCTAGTGAGAGTCCACATCTGACATCGGAGGGCCTACTGGAACCTCGTAATCTGTGAGGCTCTGGGGCAGAGAAGGGGACGCAAGCAAAAAGCAGCTAAATGAAAGATTAAACCCAACTACTATTTTCCATGAGACAATGAATCTCTTGGGAAATAAGGAAGGGAAGGAGAGATGAGTCTGAGGGGATGAGAGGAGGAAGAGATGGGCCGGGATCAGGTCATGGGTTTTCTAATTTCGTGCTCCTTAAGACCCACTAAACACGAAATCATTTTTATTTCCATGACCTCAACTCCAGTGTGGGTCATACTATTTTTAAGTCTGATCTCAGGAGATTGTTTAATGAAGTTAAAAGAAGAATAGTGATCATAAGCCAAGTAGCTATTCGCTTTAAATCCTGCACAACAAGTAGAAACAGAGACTCTAGATTCTTATAAATAACCATTATTGAGCCTTCAAAATTTCAGGTTGATTTTGGTAAGGCTCCGTTTAAATGACTAAGGATCAAGGAGATTAGCTCTGTCCAGCAAGGGGGAAATAAACTCTCCTTACTTCAAGCAGCTGCCCTGGTGACTTCCATCACTTGCAGTCAGGGATGCTACTGCAAAACTGGCCAATCCCCTTTATTTTCTTCTTACTGTGCAAAGGTAGGAAATGGTCTTAACCACAAACTCTGTAATCCTGGCTAATGTCAAGCATAAATCTGGTTCCAAACAATTATCTAAGGAGTGAATTCATGCTAGTGCCCTATATGTGTGTTTAAACCCCATGATCTCTTTGTGGAGAATCAAGCAGCACAGAGACTTTCAAATTACTTATTTATTAATATATCCCATCTATTTCAAAAAAGTGACTTGGGATGGCTTACAATAAAAGGCAAACCTAGAATGAGGTCCAAACTGTCATAACAGATGATGTCCTTAACAGCATTAAAAATATATATCCAGAGATATTCCATCTATCTTTAAAACCTTTATCCTGATATCAAGTTCTAGAAAGGCAATCCAATAGCGAGCTGAAGTCATACAAGTTTAGGGATGGAGAGATTTGAGTATTCTTACTTTAACTCATTTATGCACTTGATTCATACTTATTGAGCTCCCAATATTTTTTAAATTAAATAATTTATTTTGAGATAATTGTAGATTCACATGCAGTTGTGAGAAATAATGTGGAGATCCTGTGTACCCTTCATCCAGTTTCCCCCAATGGCAACATCTTGCAAAACCATGCTATGATACCGTAACGTGATACTGGCATTGATGCAATCAAGGTCCAAAGCATTTCCATAACCACGAGGGTCCCTCCTGCTGATGTTTTAAGGCACAACTGCCCCTGGCTCCCTATTCCTGACTCCTGGCAACCACCCATCTGTTCTCCCATTTCAAAAATTTCATCACTTCAAAGAGGTTATATAAATGAAATCATACACTATATAACCCTTTGGGATTGACTTTTTTCACGTGTCATAATTCCCTGGAGATTCCTCCAGGCCATTGTGTATCAATAGTTTGTTCCTTTTTATTGCTGAGTAGTATTCCATGGTATGTATGTATCACAGTTTGTTTAACCATTCACCCACTGAAGGACACTTGGGCTGATTTCACTTTTTGGCAATTATAAATAAAGCTGCTATAAACATTTACATACAGGTTTTCATGTGAGCATAAAATTTCATTCCTCTGGGATAAATGCCCAATGTGCAATTGCTGGGTCATATGGTAGTTGCATGTTTAATTTTATAAGAAACCACCAAAACTGTTTTCTAGAGTAGCTGTACCATTTTACATTCCCTGCAGCAATGTATAAGTGATCCAGTTTCTCTGTATCCTCACCAGCATTTGCTATTGTCATTATTATTTTTTTTTTTAGCCATTCTGACAGGTATGTAATGACATTTCACTGTAGTTTTGTTTTGCATTTCCCTAATGGTTAATGACGTCCAACATGTTTTCATGTGCTTATCTGCCATCTGTATATCCTCGTCAGTGAAAAGTCGACTCATGTCCTTTGCCCATTTTCTAACTAGATTATTCGGTTTTTATTGTTGAGTTTTGAGAGTTTTAAAAAATACATTCTAGATCTTTAGTCCTTTGTTGGAAGTGTGGTTTGCAGACATTATTTCTCGGTCTCTAGATTATCTTTTCATCCTCTTTACAAGCTCTTTCTCAGAGCAAAAGTTTTTAATTTTGATCACATTCAATTTACCAATTTTTCCTTTCATGAATAGTGCTTTTTGTGTCAAGTCTACGAACTAACTCTTGGCGCTTGGCCCTACATCCTGAAGATTTTCTCCTTAAGTCTTTTCCTAAAAATTTTATGGTTTTATGTTTTACACTTAAGGCTGTGATTCACTCTCAGTTAATTTTTATATAGGATATGAGGTTCAGATCAAGATTAAATTTTTGCCTATGAATGTGCAATCTTTTGGTACCATCTGCTGAAGAGGACAGCAAGGAGAAGAACAAGACTCTTTAGCTGAATAAGGAATACAGAATCATTTTACTTTGAACTCCTTATAATTCTTCTCACAGGAAATACACATGTATAAAAATAAGTACAATGTCCAAACATATCAAATTCATTCAGTGAATAAATACTTACTGAGCATCTACTATGTGTGAAGTACTTAGGCATACAGCACTAAACAAGGCAGATACAATCCCTGCCTGAACACACCACACTAGAGGGGATTTTTTCAATCAAACCCAGATTTCTGCCATGGATGTAATTAGTGGCCCTGGTTGTGAGAAGTTAGCCTCTTCCTTCCCTCTCCAAGAGCAGAGTGTCAACATGTGGTCACGACCTCTGCCCAACTCCTCAAATCTTCAGCCCAACCCAAAGGCTGGTTGGGAATCTAGAAATATTACTTGTAAAGTCTGCCAACTCTTGATCTAAACCAGCCAACAGACAGTAGCAAATATACTGCAATCGTGATTAATGTGAACACTAGGCACTGATTTTCAAACACCAAGAAATAAAAACGATCTGAGAGATGAGCTATAAATCCACACTGATTAGTTCATCTTGCTTACTAGAGACTTGTTTCACAGTTGTGACATTTCTATGGTCAGGGACTACTCTGACCCTTTAAGTTTTCTTTCTTTTTTCTCCCGAATGTGGAATCTCTCTGTCTAATGCAACAGCAATCACCAAACTCTCGATTTTGCAAGGAGTTGTACAATTTTGCAATGAGTGTTCAGGAGCAACGACACAGAGCTTCCCTCCGAAACCTAAAGGAGCTGCCCTCCTGCGGGAGCTGGGGAGTTCGGCCTGGGTGCTGCTCTGCCTTCCGTTTCCCCTGGCCCCATGCCAAGCCCTGCCCACACACCTCCTCTGAGCATCTCTGTCACAATCAAGGCAGACAAGCAGCCCGTGAAGGGAAATTCCCCACATCCCCAAACCATAAGCCAAATTCTGAAGCTCTGAATTCCTGAAGCAGCCAAAGTTCCCCTGTAATCAATCCCAACGAGACAACAGGCAGCTTTTGGAACAATAACCCTCAAACATATGGATCCTTTCAGGGTTGGAATATCAGTGCAGATATCTCCTTTTGAATTGGGGGGAGGAGGAGGAAAGGACACATTCTTTCAACTATCCAATGTACCAACACCTCTTTAAAATAGCCACCCCATATTATGAGCACTGGTTCTTGAGGCACAGAGGAACAGAGCCGGGCGGCCTGGATGGTGCGGCAGACGGGAAAGATGCTGAGGCGTGGTGAGGGGAGGCAGGGGTGGGGCTCACAGGGCTGGCTGTGGGAAGGTCAGGGGGGCACTTTCTTACCAGGGCTGCCTGGCACACAATGAGCTCCCATGGAAAACATACTGAAACCAACGGACTGGCCTTATTCGGGATGGAGGTTCGTGAAGAGCAACCCTCCAATGGGCAGATGTGCCAGCGAGCAGCAAGCGCCCTCCTCTGCGGGGCAGGGAGCCACTAGTCCTATGTTGGACGTTTCGTTGATGGCTGTGTAAACAAATTCTGGACTTGCTGTTTTAATTTGCTCAGTGGGGAAGAAAAACGTGCCACTCTATTGTAATTCCCAACTGGGTGCTTTTTTCAACGATCAGATGTTATTTCAATGTTCAGCATACATATTCGATTTCCTTCCCTTAATATTTGTTTGACTTATTCTCCAGCGGGGACTGGGTGCTTTAGAAAAGCTCCGAGAGGTCAGACTTCACTGCGGCTTCCCTCAGCACCTCCCTGGCTTCTGGCAGGCTACTCGGGATCTTCTTTCAGCAGCACTGGCCGCGGCCACGGCACACATGGACTATTTTCCCTCCAGGTCCCGTGAGTCTTCGGGGTGTAAATCAATGCAAGCTGGAGATAGGACAGCCCTAACAGATTATTCAGTTCTCCTACAGGCTGAGAACAGAGAGCCTGAAGCAATGTAGAAAATACCCCAGGGAGATGATCCTCTAAGAAAGAATGACTCACCTCTGACCACAGTCTTCCTCGTGTCTCCTCTGGGAAGCCCTGACTGTACCTTACAGGTGGAAACACTCAGAAATGAGCTGTTCGGCCCATTCTCTCTTCTGAAGACAACGGTCTCTATAATGGCAACCCTTCAGGTACTTCAAAAAAGTGAAAAATAGAGGAGACAGACAGACGGATGTGCTTTTCAATACGGTACTGATATTACTGCCAGGCTCGGGAAAGGTACTCAGGGAGAACTGTCCCTCACTCAGATATATACACGGGCTCAAAGAAGCTTACAGCCATCAACTTCTTTAGACACTTAAAGAAAAAGGCACACCACAAAGCCTAACAAATTTATAGTTTTCGAAAAGTTCAGCTTTGGCAAAATGGTTTGAGTTACACCGTAAAGCTTTAGGGTCAGACCTAGCACAAAAGCTGATCCCGAATACCTCCGGCAAGATCTGACTTTGTACACGCCCAAAATGGGCCTGGCTCACTATGGTCCGAGTGCCTGCAACACACCGTAACCACATGAACTGACTCCCAGAGTGGATCCACGGTGCGCTCCAGGCGTAGCCATCATCTAGATGAGAGACGGAAGGACTCTACTTCCCAGTCTTCCCAGTCACTACACCAGGTCACACCCTGTAAATGCTCAAGGACCTGAGTCACCCAAGAGGTCAAGGAATGTAAATCTAAGGTGCTGGTTCTCACTGAAGGCTGAGATACTTCCAATAATGATATTATGCATCCACTGCAGATATGCCCCTTGTGTTTCAGCTCCCCCATTAGGGATGCTCCCTTTTATTAGTCTTGGTATGTAAGACCCGAGTCTCTCAGTGCCCTAGATGAACTCAAAGGGTGGGTCTGCCCTGGGGCCCATGCAGGATGAGATAGGTGGTTTCATGTTCCCTAAAGAAATATCTTTCTGCAGAGACCCTCCTGGATCCCTAAGAAACCTGGGCACATTTTCATATTTAGGACTCTGGGGCTTAAATCTAGAGAGGTAAGCAGTTAATTCCCTATTAGAAGGATCCTAACCACAAGGCTGTGAGAAGCAAGTCCAAGGCTTGTTTTACGTTTATTTGTTCCCCAGACCCAGTATTTATGGCACCTTCATTGGCAGAAGGCTTGGGGATGGCTGAACAGAATGACAGAGATAGCCTATTCTTTTTTTTTAAGTTCTCTGCTAGTTTTTATAGGAGGTTATTATAAAGTCAAATTCTAGGATAGGTCATTTCTTTCAGACACTGTAGTGAAAAGAAAAAAAGAGACAGCTTATTTAGAATTGGAGATTATATCATCTCTCCTACTCTCCCTGGATGCACATATAGACAGCTATGAATTTTACTAATTATGTTTAAAATGTAAATGCTATATAGAGTCTCAGCTCCGGAATTCTCTAATTAGCCAAGCCCCCTCTCTACAAACTTACATCATCTCTTTTCTGCCAATCACTTTAAACTTTTCAGATGGCCTCTCAGCCTGTCCATCGGCGGGCCCTCTGTTGCCCAACCAGCCTAGCTCCCACTGCTCACCAAAACCACGGCTCACCCCAGTCACACCAATCAGCCGGCGACTCCCCTGTGCAACCACACGCACCAAGCTCATCCCCGCTGGTGCCTTTCCTCTCGGTGCCTCCATCAGGAAAACCCACCAAAGAGGATTTTTCTGTTCTCATGAAAAATTGGGGCATTCCATGCTATTTTGCTGTCTTCCTATGAGTCTTTGAGGGTATAAATTTGCTACTACCTTGGGGAGCTGTGAACAAAATAATACGAATAAATTCTCACAATTTTTAGCACCCAAGAGGTTTGACCAATGCCACCACCTACAGCAGGGGTCCCCAACCTGTGGTGAGTTGTATAATTATTTCATTATATATTACAATGTAATAATAATAGAAATAAAGTGCACAATGAACGTCATGCACTTGAATCATCCCTAAACCATCCTTCCCCTGTTCCCCAGTCCGTGGAAAAATTATCTTCCGTGAAAATGGTCCTTGGTGCCAAAAGGTTGGGGACAACTGACCTACAGGATACACAGGCTGTAAAAGGAAGAGCACCAGCATTTTGTGTGCCTCACAACACACTGGTAAGCTCTTAGCAAATTCCCATTCTCACATGAAGCATCGACTTTATAAAGAATATTACTAGCCGAGAGCACTTCACATCTCTCAGGTGAAAAACGTTCCAACACTTAAGTGCTACTAATAATTTTTATGGTTGGAAATGAGGATCAAAGTATGAAAGGAAAAATAAATTCACGGGTTCATACATTCAGCCAAGACTCCACGGCTCATTTTCCGCCACATGTTTTAAACTGTCTCTCTCGAGGTGGGGGAGGGGAGGAAGAATAAGTTGCTTTTTATTTTCCAGTTCCTTAGGTCTGAAATAAAAGCAGACAGACTTGGGGGGGAAAAAAATCAAACATTAGAGTAACACTATACATTGCTACTGTTCCCCTAGGAGTTCTCCACAAATGAGTATCAAGAACTCAATAGATACTTTCCTGGTAAAATACATAAACAGATAAATAAATTATCCCAGGCTGAAAAGAATTTCCACATCTGGTAGCTCACTAGAGCTTGTCAAACAAGTCAGAAACACGCAGGGCCAGAGAAGATCATTCCTAGCTCCTGATTTCAGGGCTGGAGAGGGAATGGAACGTTTCCCAAAGCCCTTTGCCTTCCAACGGGGAATACGACCCATCTAGATAGACAAATAACCTCTCTGTTTTCTTCCAGTTAAATAAATAATGACATCCAGTATTAGGTCCAAAAGGTCTGTGTGCTCAAGTCACAGACATTGGAAGAAAAAGGCCTTCCCTACGTGATCTAGCCTTTCATGCCCAAGAGCTTGCTATGGTGCAACCTTAAGGGTTACATTTAATGCACACTTAACACTTTAAAGAAGTAACTTAGCCTCTCTGCAGTTACCTCAGCAATAAAGCCAGAAGTGACAGGATGATCTCTAAGGTCCCTTCACATTCCAACACCGTTTCTTTTTAAAAGAGCTTTCCCACTGGGGTGCTAGGAATGGGTTACAGGCATGCGGAGATCTGACCCTCTTACTGGATCAGTAGTGAGGCCTAGGGGTGGGTCACATCTAGTGCGGGAGCAGCCTCGTCTGCATATCCCAGTGCAGAGTATCGACAGCACCTATTTGTGCTATGGTTTGACAGAGGCTGGACAACACTATTGTGGCTCTAATAACTTCCTCCTAGGAAGGGACTCTGGAGTTTACCATCAATTTTCAAGCTAACATTCCAGGTAGATCTTCCCCCATCATTTATCTTATATCTCTTACCTCTTAGATTAGGCCCAAATTTCTTTCTCATAACTTTGGGAAGTGTGTAATCTGTGAGCTGGCCGTTAGTCTCTGCTCTATGTCCCTTAAGCAAGCCATGGGGCCTGTTTCTTTAAAATGGTCTCTGTAAATCAATTCTTCCAGCCCTTTAAAACAAGCACTGCCTCCGAATGCCTTCAGAATGGTGAAAACCATGCTGGAACTCTGGGGCCTAAATCTACATGTTATGTCTCAGCAGACGCGTCATCGGAATCATGAACACAACAGATCCTGGTTCACCGTATTCTGCCCCGGCTCCTCCATTAAAATAATTTCGGTAATCTCCTTTCAATCTCTAACATGCTGTTGGCTCTCGCCTACAAATATCCCCAGATCCTTGCACGTGCAATCTGTGTTTCACAAGAAAGTGAAGGAATTTGACACTTTTTATGCACATAAGTTTGGTACTTTTTCCACAAGGAATTGTATCTCATGGGTTTGCCTATACGTCCGATCCCTTAGAATTATCACACCCAAAAGACTCTCAAGGAAGTCATTTGGCCTATTCTCCTGTCTCCAAGTAGAACTAGCAAAACCACAGAGGATGGCTGGCTTTCCTTTTCTAAAAATTTCCCAAATGGGAGACTCCTCTGTTCCTCCAGGTCTTTCCAAAAATTCTTTGCAGCAACAGAAGATCTGTTGTATGGTTTCTCTTTGATTCTCACGTAATACTTTGTTCAAACAATTTTTTTATTTTAACTAGGATAATGAATCTATTACAGAAATGATAAAGGCTATAGAAAAAATAGAAGAAATGGAGATGCTTATTTCAGAGAAAAACAAGCAGGGGTATATTTGTATTATGTTAAAAGTGCTGAGGTAGCTAACCTTACCTAATTGACCTAGTAAGAACACTAAATCCACAACTACAAAATGTGTCCTCTTTTTAGGTACCTAGAACATTTACCAAAATAGACTTTTTATGGGGCCATATTGTCTTAACAAATTTCAAAATAATAAAAATCATACACAGCATATTTTCTGAACACACAGTAGAATCAAACCAAAAATCAATAAGAAAAAGATTAATTTAAAAATTTGACAAAAGCTATGTACTTTTATGTAGCTATGGGTCAAAGAAGATATTACAATGGAAATCCTACTTTCTTTCAGCTTTGTAAAATATTTTATTATTATTGACTAATAATAATTATATGTATCTATGGGGTACAATGTGATACTTCAATACATGTATACCTTGTGGAAGAGCAAATCAGGCTAATTAACATATCCACCCCACATACTTACCATTTCTTCATGGTAAGAATATTTAAAATTCACTCTTTTAGCAATTTTGAGATATACATTATTATTAACTATGTTCCCCTTACTGTGCAGTAGATCACCAGAGTTTATTCCTCCTCACCGAAACTTTGTGCCTTTTGACCAACATTTGCCCTTTCCCTGCCCACCTCCCCCAGCCTTTGGTAACCACCATTCTACTCTCTGCTTCTGTGAATTCAAACTTTTAGATTCCACATATAAGTGAGATCAGAGATATTTGTCTTTCTGTGCCTTATTTCACTTACCATAATGTCTTCTAGATTCATCCATGTTGTCACAAATGACAGAATTTCATTCTTTTTATGGCTGAATAGTATTTCATTGTGTACCACCACATGTATCACATTTTCTTTATCAATTCATCTGTCTACAGACACTTAGGTCGATTCCATATCTTGGCTACTATGAATAGTGCTTCAATGAACATGTGGGTGCAGATTTCTCTTGGACATACGGATTTCAAATCCATAACCAGAAGTGGGATTGCTTGACCATATGGTAGACCTATTTTTAGTTTTTTGAAGAACCTTCATACTGTTTTCCAACGTAGCTATATTATTAAGTTGATGCACAAGTAACTGCAGCTTTGGACCTTGAATTTTATTAATAAATCATTATAACTAGGCCCAAACACATCTTTATTCATCAAAATAAGAACCACTACAATTAACGCATTTGTGCCAAAGAAAGATAAGTTTGTTTATTCCTGTAGCATAAAAATCCATGCTTCGGGATTCCACGAACTCTTGAAAAGCATTTTCTGCATGCTGCTGGTTGTAGAAGCATTTTCCCTGCAAAAAGTTATCGAGATGCTTGAAGAAGTGGTAGTCAGTTGGCGAGAGGTCAGGTGAATATGGCGGATGAGGCAAAACTTCGTAGCCCAATTTGTTCAACTTGTGAAGTGTTGGTTGTGCAGTCAGGCATTGTCATGGAGAATTGGGCCCTTTCTGTTGACCAATGCCGGCTGCAGGTGTTGCAATTTTCGGTGCATCTCATTGATTTGCTGAGCACACTTCTCAGATGTGATGGTTTCGCCAGGATTCAGAAAGCTGTAGTGGATCAGACTGGCAGCAGACCACCAAACAGTGACCTTGACCTTTTTTTGGTGCAGGTTTGGCTTTGGGAAGTGCTTTGGAGCTTCTTCTCAGTTCAACCACTGAGCTGGTCATTGCTGGTTGTATAAAGTTGACTTTTCGTCACGTGTCACAATTCAATTGAAAAATTGTTTGTTTTTGCGTACAAGACAACACTTCAAAATGACAATTTTTTTGAATTTTAGTCAGCTCATGAGGCACCCACTTATAAAGCTTTTTCGCCTTTCCAATTTGCTTCAAATGCTGAACAACCATGGAATGGTTCATGTTGAGTTCTTCGGCAAGGTCTTGTGTAGTTGTAAGAGGATCAGCTTCGATGATGACTCTCAATTGGTCGTCGTCAACGTCCGACGGCCAGCCACTGCACTCCTCTTCTTCAAGGCCCTTGTCTCCTTTGCAAAACTTCTAGAACCACCACTGCACTGTACATTCATTTAGCAGTTCCTGGGCCAAATGCGTTGTTGACGTTGTGAGTTGTCTCTGCTGCTTTATGACCCATTTTGAACTTGAATTAGAAAATTGCTTGAATTTGCATTTTGTCTAACATCATTTCCATAGTCTAAAATAAACATCAAATAAACAGCAACTAATAGGTCATTAGCAAAAAAACAAAGCAGGAAATGCACATTAAAATGATGTATAGCATAACCACATTTATTTAAGAACGTATTCCAATATCAAAAGACAAATTTCAACAATGCTAAAACCACCATTACTTTTGTACCAACCTCATACATTTCTACCAACAGTGTACAAGGGTTCCCTTTTCTCCACATCCTTGCCAACACTTATTTTTTATCTTTTGACAGTAGCCATCATAAAAGATATGAGGTGATACCTCGTTGTGGTTTTAATTTGCATTTCCCTGATGGTTAGTGATGTTGAGAATTTTTCACACATCTGTTGGCCTTCGTATGTCTTCTTTTGAGAAGTATCTATTCAGGTCCTTTGTTCATTTTTAATAGGGTTATTTGTTATTGACTAGTTTGAGCTCCTTACATATTTTGGATACAAGCCCCTTATCTGATGTATGATTTGCAAATATTTTCTCCCAATCTGTGGGTTGTCTCTTCACTCTTTATTGTTTCCTTTACTGTGCAGAAAGGTTTTAGTTTGATGCAATCTCATTTTCTGTATCTTCTTTTCTGAAGTAAATGCTCAAATCTTTTGTCCATTTTTAATCAGCTTGTTTTCTTTTTATTGAGTTGTGAGAATTCTTTATATATTTTGGATACGAGTCCTTTATTTATAGATGTTTTGGAAATATTTTCCCCAGTCTATGACTTATCTTTTTATTTTCCTAGAAATGTTTTTTTCTCCCAAGTGGTATTAATTTTGATGAAGTCCAACTTACTCATTTTTTTCTAAGTCATACAATTTGTTTCCCATTTAAGAATTATGGCATAACCCAACCACACTAAGATTTTCCCCTATGTTTTCTTCAAGAAGTTTTATAATTCTAGCTCTTGCTAATACTTCAACTTTTCTCAGTAACATTTTGTAGGTTTCACTGAACATATCTGGTTACATTTTTCAAGTATTTCATATTTTATACTATTGCTAGAATATGATTTTTTTTTTGTTTGTTTGAGACAGAGTCTCACTCTCTTGCCTGGGGCGAGTGCCATGGCGTCAGCCTAGCTCACAACAACCTCAAACTCCTGGGCGCAAGCAATCCCTTTGCCTCAGCCTCCCGAGCAGCTGGGACCACAGGCATGCGCCACCATGCCCGGCCAATTTTCTCCATACATATTCTTAGCTGTCCAATTAATTTCTTTCTATTTTTGGTAGAGACAGGGTCTCACTCTTGCTCAGGCTGGTCTCGAACTCCTGAGCTCAGAATGATCCGCCCACCTCGGCCTCCCAGAGTGCTAGGATTACAGGCGTGAGCCACCGCGCCTGGCCCAGAATATGATTTTTTTATAGCTTTTTGGAAATATAGTTGATATATAAAAAACTGAACTTATTTAAAGTGCATAATTTGATGTGTTTTGACATCTGTATACCCCAATTAAGATAAGGAACATATCCATTTCCACTGAAAGTTTTTTCTGTGGCCCTTTGTTATTCTCCCCTCCTGCCCTTCACAGCCTCATCCGCCTCACCCCTAATCCAGGCAACCACTGAGCTTTCATCACTAGGAGTAGTTTGCATTTCCTAGAATTTTATATATATATATATATATATATATATATATATACTCATAAAGAATATTCCCCTTTTCATCTTGCTTCATTAACTCACCATAATTATTTTGAAAAAATGTCCATGTTGTTGCATGTATCAATAGCTTATTCTTATTTATTGCTGAGTCGTGTTCTACTGTATGGATGTACCACAGTTTGTTTACACATTCTTCAACTGTTGATAGACACTGGAGCTTTTTTCCCTCCAGTTTTTGGCTATTACAATATCTACAATATTTATGGATGTCATAAACATTAATATTAGTGTACAAGTATTTGTGTAAACATATGTTTCTATTTCTCTAGGGTAAATTTCCTTGGGAAGAATGGCTGGGTCATATGGTAGATGTATGTTTAGCATTTCAAACTCCAAACTTTTCCAACATGGTTGTATCCCGATCAAGGATCACAGTAAAGTTGAAGGGCATGCAGGTCAGAATAATCTATTCCATATCTTTCATATGCATGTTGGTAATGGAGATTTATTCCTTCATCAAGTATTACTGAGTAACTGCCAAATGCAGTTACTCAATGAACTGGGTTAGGCACAGAGGATGTGGCGATGAACAAGACAGCCACGGTTCCTGCCCCATGGTGCTTACATTCTTTGAAAAAGCAGACACTAAACAACGCAGTTCACAATGAATTATTTTTTTACACAGAGGTATGAGTGCTCTGAATCCACCCTAGACTGGCGACTTTCTGAAAACTTCTTTGAGACAGCAACAGCTGAGCTGAGTGCTGAAGAATAAAGCAGGAATTAACAAAACAGACACAATCCCATGAGACTGTGATAAGTGCCACGAAGTAGTAGTTCTGGGTTCCAGTGTAACTCCCCTAGGATGCAAATTTGTATTAACTGATTTATTTATTTATTCACTTAATCAGTCAAGCCTGTCCCAATTTCTGATGAAAATTAATCCTAGTGTTTGGCATAAAAAACAGGATTTTAGGAGCACTACCATCTTTGTCTCCTGAATCAACACTCAATTCGAGTATCCTCTCCAAGAGAGAAACATCCCTTCTGATAATGAAAACAACGAGCAATCTCTCTCATGAATAATCGTAGAATCGTGAATGGAATAATGAAAATAGAAGTACTAGTCATGATAACAATAGCAGCAGCAGCTAACATGGCATCTGTAAAGTGCATAATCTACTGTCCACCTCACAGAACGTGTATTTACTGCGTGTTTTCCATGTGGTAGGTATTAGGTAATTTTATCCAATGAACTTCATAACTTCATGAAGTAGATATTATTGTTGCCATTTTATATAGGAATAAACTAAGATCCAGAGAGATTAAATAACTTGTGACAGTGCAGAAATTTGGGCCCAGAGCTATCCTAACTTATCAGTAATTATTATGCAAGAAATAACTTTACAAAGACCCTAAAGCACCAATGGTAGGGGTATCTGAAAAATTTGTTTGCGTTAGCATCAAAATAATTTAGTGATGGACAAACGATATGCTGACATCTGTTTAAGTACCACTTTTAAGGACCAGTGGTCTCTGACAAACACCATTTCTGGTAAAATCCTCGGGGAAGACAGCATAGTATCAGACAAACTTAGATTTAAATCCCAACTCTTCCCTTCATTAGCTTCGCGACTTTAGGCAAGTTATTTACCTTTGCTTCGTCTCAGTATAGAATGAGAAAAACAATCCCTCCCCTGTAGGTTTGGGGAAAGATCACAAGGAATGTATGTAAACACTTAGGACAGTGATAGGAACACAACGAGAAGGTAGTTAAGAAAGTTGTTCGTTGTACAGCATCTGGAGATTCTGATTAATGGACAGGAGGCAGCTTTCTGAGTTCACTCCTCTGATAAACAATGACCTCTTTAGAGACAATATGGAATTAAACACAAGTAATTGGAAGAAAGAGGTAAAGATTCAAGCTCAGTCCCTCTAAGCTTTGCAAAACTTCCTCTCATTAACATGCTTTGCTGCTTGAAACAAATTCAAGGTTGGAAGAAATTCCAGGGATACGTTTAGTCCACCTTTCTTTTATTAGCCCTTTTTTAGACCAACTGAAAATACTGAAGCGACAGCATTTTGCCCATCTTGTCCAGATCATTCTGAACATTCCCTTTCGCCACCTTACTTCTGCCACAAAGATAAACACCCAAGTAGAGTCTGAAGCCATTATATAGAATGAAGAGAGAAAACACCAGCAGAAAAAATTAGCCTTTTTGCCAAGACTTGGCTAGGGGAAACGAGCAGGCAATTTTCTTTTTTTAAAAATGGAAAGGATAGTATATCAAATATCATTCAACACCCCAGATGCTACGATGTAAAAGTCATCTCCTATGAATGAAAATAAATCCAAAAGAGATGAATGTAGGTTTTATTAGCTATTCTTTTGCCTTTCGTTGGCCTATAACTTTATCAACCAGGGCATCACACATCAATCTATTTCATAACATTTTTTTTACATTCAAATGAAGGTATATATTTTTAAAAATCTAGGAAAACTTGAGCCTTTAATTGCTGTTGGTTGTGATGGTAGTAGGAGGGGGGATTCCTATTTGCTTTTCCTTAAAATCTGGCTTTAATTTAAGGATTTGGAAATAAATTTCTACAATAAATATATGTACCAAATAGGGCTTCATTTAATAAAATTTTATGATTTCTTAAAAACCCCCAAATCAACAAATCCTGAGTTAACTAAAGGAAATGGTTACTTCTCTCCTACAGGCAGGGTGACTACGGGGATAAATTTTGCCCTTGTCCCCTGTGCCAGCCGTAGCTAACCGACTTGCACACCCTGCGTGCTTAGGTCTGATACCACCTTCACCCCGCAGCCACGGGCCCCTGCCTGTGGCCATCATGCATCTCACGTACACCCTGACAGGGCCCATCAATTCCTATTGCTTTTCACCAGGCCTGGGCTCTGCCACTTTCCCCTGGGAAGACCTTTACTGGTCTCCATACTTAACCCCTGAACCCAGCCTAATCCATCAGCCACACTGAATGAACGGTGATAGGGAATGTTTCTCCCTAAAGACAGGCAGCCAGCCTCTCCACTTAAAACTCAGAAAGAAAGCCATCAACAGGGTCTGCTCTGTTTGTCAGTGTCGCCAGCTTCTTCACTTACTGATGTTTTTATTGTTGCGGTGCCCAGCTGCTTGAGTCAAGAGAAGTGCTATTCAGGGAGACATCAATTAAGGGCTTGTTAAATGCTATAGATGCTCTTTTGAAAATATCCCCTGGGACTCTCCTTGGGAGTTCTCCAAACCAGTGGAGGGCACAGTTGTCATTGTGCAACAGAGCTTCCCCAAGGTTTTAAAGAACAGCTTCATAACGCACACTCTTACGCATAGCTTCCGGACTCCACTGGGAGATTTTTAGAAGTTTTGACTTTAGAGAATGAAATATAATACTTTTTTAGGAAACGTAAGCAATAATAGGCAGTAAATATCAAACATATAAATATATTGTTTAAAACCTCCTTACCTCGTAACCAAACTGCAGCTCATCAGAGGTCAGCATAATGATGTCATCGTCAATGGCCAGGACAGCCTCTGTCTCGATTTCATCATAAGGGAAGAAACGGTTACTCAACTTGTTTTCAGCTGTCCTCACAACTTTTAATGGAACCCGGATTTTCGGCCAAAGAGAATCTGGAAAAAGATAAAACAGGGTATTCACTACTCTCCCAACTTTCATGAATAGGTAAAGTGGTGAAAGCATCTTACCACAAATGAGATTGAAGAATCAACTTATATCCATGGCTCTCTTCAAATACAAAGGTACACCTGTGCAAGGAGAGATTCTTACAGATATATTTTTATTATAATAAAAATGTATAGGCCAGGCGTGGTGACTCACGCCTGTAATCCTAGCACTCTGGGAGGCCAAGACAGGAGGATCCCTTGAGGTCAGGAGTTCGAGACCAGCCTGAACAAGAGCGAGACCCTGTCTCTACTAAAAATAGAAAGAAATTAGCTGAACAACTAAAAATATACATAGAAAAAATTAGCCGGGCATGGTGGCACGTGCCTGTAGTCCCAGCTACTTGAGAGGCTGAGGCAGGAGGATCGCTTAAGCCCAGGAGTTTGAGGTTGCTATGAGCTAGGCTGAGGCCACGGCACTCTAGCCAGGGCAACAGAGCGAGACTCTGTCTCAAAAAAAAAAAAAATGTATATATACATATACCACACAATACACATATACAGCACATACACGCACAGACACATACATATCGTCTCTAAATCCTTACAACACTACTACCTCTCAATACTGTCTTCATTACAATGAACAAATTGGCTTCAACTCACAACTGAGAGGCAGAGGAGCAAAATGACTGGACCAAGGTCACAACGACAGGAAGAGAAATAGAGTCTGGATTGCCTTATTCTCAGGACCTTGGCTTTACTATCAGAACTCTACTTCCTCTAGTAAAGACTCTGCAAAATACTTTCGGGTGGGTGCATCCCAGCTCAAAACTTGCCTGCAGCTATGCTACGAACCACAGTGCATGCGTGAAGACGTCTGCCCCGAAGTGCCCACCTCCACGATGCAATCACAGAAGCTGTCAGTTCTGCTAAAGTCCAGCCCTCACCAAAATATGTTTCACTGCAGGAGTGTGGCTTTCTTAACTCAGCGCTCACCCACCCCTCTCCCTGACTCACTAGGTTTGGTTTCTCATCATGACCAATTTAGAGAGTAAATATCAAATTTCTAGGTGCAATTATGTGGGATTTTCTAGTATACTGAAGAAACACCGACCCATGATTTGCCTTACATTTTTTTCCCATTCTACTTTGAAATGATTGGAGTAATTCAACCATAGTTTCTTTATTTTAAAATGCTGCATTTAGCATAGCATGAAATTAATACTTCTCTGATGCAGTACCCATGTCCATAGACCTCAGAGGGCAGTTTGTTCTTCACACATTTGTCAAATGAGACTAGCAAACCCAAGTATCATACTGCTCTCAATAAGTCCATCATGTAATTGTGGGAAGATCTCGTTTTTGTGGGTCTGGAAGCCCCCCAAATCCCATGGCCACTCCAAAGTCACTGCACTGAAGGACAAGTATGACCGGGGGAAAATCAGAAGAGAAAAAGCTGTCTTACCTAACTGCAAATAAAATGTCTTACTTCTGCGCATTTCGTAATGTAAACATATAACAAATTGTTGGGCCCCTCCCAGGGTCTTGGAAGGGTCCTGTGCAAATGAGAGGCCCTATGGGTAAGGAAGCTAGTCTTAAAATAAGCCCGTGGCACAGAGCCTAAAAAAGAGTGGTCAACTCCAAAAGAAGCATTGGAAAAGGGCTGAACCAGAGATCAAAGAAATGATCCTATGGGCCACTGCCTTTTCATGAAAAACAACAGTTAATTATAGTTCCATTCCTGGTCCATAATCAATAAATATCTTTAGAATAAATGCATGGACACATGACCGAGAGATTGGAAATTTGAGTTCTGCATTAGCTATTGGATCTTAAGCAAGTACCTTTTCCTCTGGATAAGAACAAACAGAGAGAGAGAGAAAGAGAGAGAGAGAGAGAGAGAGAGAGAGAGAGAGAGAGAGAGAGAGAGAGAGAGAGAGAGAGAGAGAGAAGGGGACCTTTATTAAACAACTAGTATATGCCAGATGCTCTATAGATACATTGTCATTCAATCCTCCTGATGACTTTACAGGGCAAAAATTACTTACAAAGTAGTACTTGCCCAGTGATACATAGTTAATAAATGATAAGGGTGGTATTTGAACCTAAGTCTGTTTAGCATCAAAGACCAAGCAGGAGCTGTACCATATCCACTGCAGTCTCAGAATCCTGTGTTTCTCTAGATCTGGAACAAAACTAAGAAGGTTCAATAACTTTCTCCAGCGATCACCCTTATTCTCACTTGCTTTTCTCTCCCTGTTGCAGACAAATAAAATCTCTGTCATACATCTACTCTTCCCAAATCCTTATAATACATGAACAGACTGTAATATCTAAAATGAAGGAGGTTATAGTCTTACCTACTAGACCAGTAGTTCTCAAACTTTTTGGTCTCAGAATCCCTTTATGCTCTTAAAAATTATTGAGAATCCCAAAAAGGTTTTGTTTATGTAGGATGGAGACACACACACACTCTCTCTCTTTACTGTATTAGAAATTAAAACTGAGGAAATCAACACGATAATATACAACACAAGTTCTATTAGCTGAGAGAGTGATGACGTAACTCATGTCATACAGACTCTAGGAAACTCCACTATACATTTGTGAGAGAATAAAAGAGTAAGAAAGGGAACTAACGACTTAGTATTATGATGAAAATAATAATACTAAAGGATCTCAGGGATGCCCAGGATACCTGGATCACATTTTGAGAACTGCTGTGCTAGACTCTGTGTTCAGATTTAGGTACCTCAACATAAGAAGTACCAGGAGGAGTAAGGAAGGCAGTGCAAGCATTTGAATCCAGAATTTCTACAGAATGCTTAAAGAAACTAAGTGCACCACTGATCAACTTATTGTCTCTCAGTTTCAAACTTAGTCTTCATTGTCCTGTTTGTAATACCAGAACTGGATCCTGTAAACACGTCTCCTTTGCCAGAAGGCATGATGTTAAGCTTTGCCAGTAGAGGGCACTGACGGGTCATTGCAGGAGGATGGGGCTTTTCTTCCTGGTTCCGGTGTGTGTTTTTAATTTCCTGCTCCTGCAGTGTTTGGCCTGTAGGCAGGCAGTGGCACTTACCTCCATCACGAATAAGTGGCACCCCTGGGGGCAGTTTCCCAGTGAATTTAACACCCTGCAGGCAGCTTCCCAGCAAGTTCTGTGGAAGCTCCACCAGCAACTTAGCCAAGGTTATCCCCATGGGTGGTTCCAGGCGAGCTCCACCAAAGCCCTGGCCAGTTTCCCAGCAAGTTCAGTAAGACCCCCTGGGCAGCTTCCTGCTGAAATCTGTGGGTATCCAAGTGGGTGGGTGGTTTCCTGCTTGTCAGCCTTCGCCTGTGGCACCTCAGCGAACTTCACCATCCAGTGGGCTACAACCCTACTCTCCCAAGCAAGGTCTGAGATTCAGACCTAGCTAGGGAAGGGGCTCTTCCAAGTTTATTTTCTATAATCTTTAGAGTTCTCTTTAGCCTTTAGTAGATAAATCCTGACTAGCTAATAATTTTTTATATTCAAGTTTTCCTATTCAAATTACTGTGTGGTTTCTGTCTCCTAAGTGAACCTTGACTAATATGCTTGGGATATCAGAAAGGTTATCAGATGAAAAGTGAATTGTTCTCTATGGCCTCTACAGTTAGAACCATGACCAACTCATGGCTGAAAGTTACAGAGAAATTGATTTAGAATCAAAATAGGTAAAAACTTCCTGATGGTGTAACCTGTTTTAAGATGGAATGAAATGCCTTCAGCACTGGGTGTGGTGGTTCATACCCGTAATCCTAGCACTCTGGGAGGCTGAGGTAGGAGGATTGCTTGAGCTCAGGAGTTCGAGACCAGCCTGAGCAAGAGCAAGACCTTATCTCTACCAAAAATAGAAAAAATTAGCTGGGTGTGGTGGCACACACCTATAGTCCCAGCTACTCAGGAGGCTGAGGCAGGAGGATTGCTTGAGCCCAGGTGTTTGAGGTTGCAATGACCTAGGCTGATGTTATTGTACTCTACCCATGGAGACAGAGCGAGACTTTGTCTCAAAAAAAAAAAAAAAAAGGAAATACCTTCAGCAACACATTATGCCCTTTTCCTCGAAATGCTCTAACTTAAGTCAGATTTCTACTTGACATCAGATGAGACTAAATAAGATACCTCTGGGGTCTTAGGATTCCATGAGGCAGTAAGATACCATAGAAAGAACGCAGTCTTTGGAAATAGCTTGAGATCCCAGGTCTACGACTTAACTAGCCAAGTGACTTTGAACAAGTCAATCACTTTGAACTTGCTTTTTCAACTTAGAAGAAGAAATACCACCACCATCCTGACTTGACTGACTGTGAGGACGAATGAGAATGCATTTAGCAAGGCAGTGCCTGGCGCAGGGCAGACAATCACTAACTGTGAGCTGTGCTTTCCCTGCAAAGTCTGTGCCTGATGACAGAACCAGAGCATTTTTTTTTTTAACCTTAGGTAGTGGTGGCGAAGTGGTACATCTGAGATCTGGTACATCTCCGTGACAACCCAGTGGCAACGCATGCCTTCCACGTCCACTTTTAGAGAAGCAGGATCCCTGCCATTAATCCTCTCAACTGAGAACATTCACATACTAACAAAACAAAAGAACATGGAACTCTGGCCATGTTAACTCCACAAGGCAACAAACAGCTTCTCTCTTTCCACCATGCATAGAAAACAGGCTAGCGTCCTTGGTTAAGCATAAATATGCCTTGACCAAATGGAATCTGGGCTTTCACCTGGGGAGTATATACAGCATGTTCAACCTGTAGACAGCTTTCCACACTCTTCACCTACATATATCCAAAAAGTTACTTGAGACAATGTCCATGAAGAGCTAACTTGCCCCTGTAAAGTCTTTGATGAGGAAGTTTTAGAGAGTGATGAAGGCCAAGGAGGATGATGTGGGATGCAGACGGAAATGTAGAATGAACCATGACTTTTTTAGAAATACGATTACTTTTCCCTGTTCTAAGTTACGAGTGGGTAGCCAAAAGTTAAGCTTCAGCAAAAGGAGTCTCTATTTCACTGTCTATGGACCATCACTACCTCCAAACAGGACTCTACAAGGAATTCCCAGTTTCTTGTTTTCACTTTGTCAAATGAAATAGGTCTCCATGAAAGGCAAGTACCATTTTCGCAGGCTTCTGACAGCATCCCTTCTGTGGAGGGCAGGGATGAGAGGGCAGCAAGCAAAGAATAAGCATTATAATTACACCTTGTCCTTAAAATAGATAATCCTAATATGGAATTTGGATTCTGGAAAGGTTGCCTTTAAGAAAATTAGCGCTGGAGCCGTAGAGGGAGAAGGGAGCATGAGGTAGTGAAGAAGAATATATGTGAGAAAGAAAAGGGGGTTGTTCCTTCACATTAGTATTTTCAAAATAATAGATTTACTTTTCTTCTCTGAGTCCCTAGCAATGATCTAGTTCTTCTGCATAATCCCAAATCAGAAAACTGACAAGCATGATGATTTTTCTACAACTAAATGGTAATCTAAATAGACACAGTGGGGCTCAGTGCAAAGGGCATGAATTCTGGATCCAGAGAGACCTATGTTTATTTCTCACTCTGCTACTTGCAGCTTTATAGGCAAGTTACTCTGCTAATCTGAGTTTCATTTTTCTTGTTTTTGTAAAATGGGGATAACAGCTTCCTTTCAAGCTTGTCACAAGGACTTGAGATAGTATATGTAAAGCGCTTGGCACAGATCCTATATCTAGGATTAAAAAGGTACATAATAAATGGCTATAATAACATCATACCATTGTCATTTTCACAAAAGGACTCTTGTAGAGTCCTACGAACTTCACTTTTCTACTGATAACCTGAAGAGTCTACAGAAGGATATGGGGATGACCCATAAGGATGCAGATGGAAACAGTGTCATTGCTAGAAATCTTCAGGCCCGAATTCTATTGATGAGCTGAAATGGGGTCTCTCTTCCTTACAACTATAAATTCTAAGTGAAACAGCGGGCTCTTGTATTTTGTGTCTCATCCTGTAAATCTGTAGCAGACAAAATAGAAACATCACTTCTATCCACACAAAGTAACCTGATAAATATGATTTTTCAAACACATTACTGAATTTATGAAAAACGAACACCTGAGCCAGGTGACCTGATAACTTCACAGCATGAGCTTTAGTCCAGCTCACAGGAGAAAAAGAATTCCTTGTTGTTAAGAATTTTTTTTAAAAAAATATACTGATTAATGGTTTTCTCCATGTTGGATGCCAAGAGAGACATGAGCAAAGAGATTTTTCTCCAACTTGGCAAAGGTTCTGCAAAATGTTCAGGTTGACTTTAGATGACCCCAAGTCCATCCTGCCAATCACTATCATAAATACAACCACAGATCCACAAAATAAATTATTGGATTATCCCCATACAAACCTTGAGCCCACTTCAGAAGTGCCCAAGTTGCTTGGAGTATAGCTGGTCCCCACGATTCTAATTCCCCACAGCCCCAGCAGCTCCAAAGGAAGGTGGCTGCTGCTTCTGCCCCCTGTTGACCCTCTCAGGTTGGGTCAACCCAGTCTTGTGGGTTGGCCATCCTGACACACCCAGCCAACCTCATCCTGCCTATGAAGGACTATGCAAGACACAGTCTGAAGCTGGGGAGCTCCTAATATCAATTCAAATTTAAAACTGAAATCTGTTAAAACAGGAGGCTGAGTGACCCCTACCTGAAATGTACAGTGCGACAACCTGCTCCAGACTGAGGCCAGGGACAAGGCAAATAACCTCTGTATCCATCAAGTTTGGAAATTAAGGAATTGGGGAGGGGGAAGGCAGTGGCCTGCCTTTTCTTCTGACAGAGCTCAAAACCAACGTGATGAAAGCTCACTGGAAATTTCTATTGCCTAGTCTAAGTATTTATTTAAACTTCAAACCCAGCAATTTAGACTTCAATGTAACCAAAAGAAAAAAATATTTGGTTGGAGAATGAAGAAAAAAAAAAAAAAAGAAAAATGGAAAGGGGGTAGATTTCTGCCTACACTAATCCTCCCAGCAGCAGACATGTTAACCACAATATTTATTTTAGTAAATGTAGAGAAAGTGAAAAACATCACTTTTGCCTCTAATATTTCAAAGCCTTGGACTTGTTTTTTTTTCTTTTCTTTTAAATATATATGTTACTAATGCTGTACATGAAAAATCAGATGCATTTGCTGGCATGAGGACCAGAACTGACAGCCCCATTTACCAACTGAACAAATACCCCACAGAAGATTAAACATGGTTCATGTTCTCCCCAAACAACCACATGGCCAGAACCAGAGCCCGGACCTAAAAACCACCGTCAGAAAAAAGCCAGTCCAGTTGCTACACGTGTCAAAATTAGGGCCTCATCAGTAAAGGGCTCTCTTTCCTCCCTAGAGTCAAAATATTTTAAAAATAAACTAAACTCTTGGTCACAAAATTAACCACTACATTTTAGAAGGGTCTACCAAAAATTAAAACTGAACACCCAACTCCAAAACCTGGGCTCATGCTACTGCCTTTAGTTACGCCAGTGTAGAGGTTTAGACCAAGAAGGGGAAAAAAATTTTTCTTTCTTGTAGTTTGCAATGATACCTGCCCAAAAGAAGTGATTCACATTCACGATAAATAGCTATGTCCAAGTGGCTAACCAGGGTTTATAAACACAAGCCTCTTTTGAATTTAGTGCTAGAATATGCAACTCTGCTTCTGGGCAGGACTGCAGAAGGTGGCTGAGAGGCTGTCTTTGAAAGCTGGTGGCCTTTGCACGAGGGGCAAATACATGCCTGTGAATGCAGCATGACACAGCAGGCTGTTCCAGACCTGGAGGAGCGCACAGCCTTCCTTCTTAAAATATGACACATGTTTTAAGGGACTAGTTAGCAATGCGGGACCATCCAGCTCACTCCACTCTGGAGAAAGTCAACTCGTACTGATGAGCCCAAGCCAACTGGCAGAGGGCCTCCGCAAGGTCCCTCCCCACAAAGATCCCTAAAATTTTCTCTACCTTCTCTTTCCTTTCCGTGTTCTCATCCCTCATTTTTCTTTTACCCTTTTCCTTCTCCTTTATTAAGAGTTAAACAAACAGAACAAAACAAAAATCTAGAGAGAGAAAAGACTTGGCATAAAAAGCTAGTTAATAAAAAAAAAAAGCATTTATGCTTCGGGGTATAATATAGGACCTTAATTCAAAAAAGCTACTTTATTTACTCAAACTGTGGCTCCCTAAATCTAAAACAAAAGCATACGACTCTTTCAGAGAACAAAAAATCCCATGGAGTAAATTTTTTAAATGTCTCTGGAGGAACTGAAGAATTTTCTCAAAGCAAATTCTTACTTGCTTTTAGCAGACAGAAATAGGCTTCTTCTAGCCTAGACCATAGATCTACTACTGGTAGCTTCCATGGTCGACTATCCCGACTTCAGTATAGCCAATTAAAAGGGACCAACCATAAAGAGTGCAGATACTACTGTCAGGCAATAAACTAGTAGACCTTATCGGTGACAGTGGTGCACATTACAAACTTCAAACTCATTCCTTGCTCTAATCCATCAGAAACTTCCTGGCTTTAATAGGCTATAAATGGCAGGAGCTTTGAAGTCCCTGGGATTAGGATCAGTAATAGACAGACTGAATGAGAAACTAAATGCAGGTGGAACATACTCTATGCATCCCGAATTAAAAACAAATCCAATTAATCAAACAGTCCTCAACCCTAGCTGCCAGCCAGCAGATTACAAGGGTGGCCAAGGCAAGGAACAAAGTGATTCCGGATGAACCGCTGGGAGAGTCTAATGATTGCTCACTTTAAGGATTTGATTTGAAGTCTGGGCAGGGTATGCTTTGCTGCTGACTGTCCCAATCAGAGGTGAGGCTGTCCTTTTTTTCCTTTTTTGAAGGAGAGCACAGTATCAGAATAGAGATAAGAAAGGAGGAAACTAATGCCTTTTAAACTGAGTTTTCATGTAAACAAATCAGCTAAGAGGGCTGAGGGAAGCTGAGATCTGTTTTCCCAAGGCTGATAGCCTTTGATCCTACTGATTCCTAAGCCCTCAAACACTTGTGGCTACAGAGCATGCCAGGGCTCGGAGTTAAATGGGCCACCCTAGAACAAGAATGAGATGACTGAGAAATTGGGGCCATGTTGCCTTAGAAATGGCATTGCTGTTGAGAAAGCAGGAAAAGTCATTTAAAACAAAGGATGTGAATAATTTGGCCATCCAAAATCAATCCAGCTGAGAGGTGCACTAAAGTCCAACTAGGCCTTTCCCAAACACACGTTCTCACTCTTCTTACCTTCTGGAGGGTTTTTATTCTGATTATTCCAGACGACTAGCAGCTTGGATAGACTGGGCACCTTGGACACTTCAGTGATGACCCGGAAGAGGCTCTCCACTCGGTCATAGGTGAGGACGATGGCGGTGAACCCTTGAGACTGTGGTGGGATCAGCGGGAGGAAGAGAGGGTTGCTCACGCTGCTCCACTTCTGCAAAAGGACAGATTAACGTGGGTCAGAGAGGGAGCTGTAACAATGGGGCTGACCCAGCATCAGCAGTAAACCCGACCGTGGCAGGTTTGGTGGCTTTTTCCATGACCAAATCCAGAGCTAAGCAACTGTTCAAAGTCTTCTCCTCCTCAGAATTAAGGATTAATTAAGTTTGACACTGATACCATGGAAAAAGGAGCAGAGAACTTTTGCAGCTAAGAAATTTCTAGTTAAACATGACAATTAAAAGTATGCACTTATCTCCATTCCTTCCCCAAACCTACTAAAATGGCGGTTGATTAATATGAAAGACTGTAAATCTACAAGGACAAAGAGATGGAAGAAGAGACACCAGCTGATGAGCCGCATTAACTTATCTCTGAAAGACCGACGGGGCTCGGGAAGGAGCGGCAGAGCAGAAGTGAGAGTGGAGACCTGGGCACCTACCAGGAGGGGAGCCAACAAGGCTCCAGAGCTAAACTCACCTGGGACCTTGCAAGGTAAGAGGAGGGGCAGGGTTGAAAACGGGAAGACTGGTGAAAAATTTGGATAAGGAGCAGTTAGAGACCCAGATTCACAAACCCTCCCTTTACCCACTCAGCTAGAAAACTACTCTTCCCTCTGCTCAGTTGGTGAAGGCAGGTTTATTCTCCAAGGAAACTGAAGCTCTAGACATGGAAACACAGGCACAGAGGAGAGGAAAATACAGGTTAAACATCTACGTTCTGAACGATGGGCCCTGCAGCCTTCTTCCCCCTTCAGTTCCCAGAGCATGGGCAGCCACGTGGCTAGCTCAGCACCCTGTCATTGCACGGTGACATCTCCAGGCACTAAGCTGTCCCTCACACAAAGAACGGCTGATCAGCTTTTTACTGCCTCTTTCTTAATCATGAACAGATTCTAGAATCACAGACATTTCAAGAGCATCTTCAGCACGAACGACAGAAACCAAACAAAGAAAAAAAAAAGGAACTCGGAGGTTACAGAGACGACAGAAGCAGCAGAAGGAAATTAAAACAGCATCGACAATAAATTGTATCTTCAGGGAAATCAGATTTCCCATCCACGAAATAAGAATTGCTATTTTTATTTGAAAAGATCTATCAAAGAACAGAAATAACCCTTGAACATTAAGAACATGAGTTTTGAAATTTTTTAAAAGGGAAGTATTAAAAGATAAAGACGATAAAATAGTACAGACTGGTGAACAGACAGAGAGACAGGAAAAAGAGGACAGAAAGGATGAGAAAATCCAGGCGGTCCAACATCCATTAAATAGGAGGTTTCAGAAAAAGAAAACAGAATACGGGAGAAATGAATTTATCAAAGAACTTAAACAAGTTCTCAGTACAGAAGAGATGAGAGGCATGAACTTTCAGATTGCAAGGAAATAATAAGTAGCCAGCACAGTGAATTAAAAAAAAAGACAAAAATAAAAAACAAAACTATGAAACAAAAACCATTGCCATATCAAAGAAAGCACTCGTGAGTGTAGGGGATGAGCATGTGAATTCACTGTACAATTCTTAAAACTTCTGTGTGAGATTTTTTTTGAAATAAAGTTTAAAAAGTGATTCTAATGCAGCAATGTAAGCAAAATATTTTTGTACTGATAATAAGCAAAGATGATTAAAATGTTCTTACTTTTTTTTTACTAGCTTTATGGGGATATAATTCACATACCGTACAATCCAGTCAAAGTATACAATAGTTTTGGTATATAACACTGTTAATTTTTAAAAGTTGTAGTAAAATATATATAATATGAAATTTACCATTTTAACCATATTTAATGTACAATCCAGTGGCATTAATTACATTCACATTTACACGTTACCATGTGAAAAGGCCAGGACTGAACTCCATTCCCATTAGAAGGTGGCTGAATACGAAATGTCCTATTATTCTGGCTGCCTTACACTTCCCTAAAGTCTTTTATACTTCGGGATTCCCAAGGTCCCTTATCAATCTCATCCTTATCACTGATAGACACCCATCACCACATATATGACAACAGCTGTTTGCCAGATGGAACAGTGTGGGATAGGAAATGTACACAAACACATGGAATACACATGGGATGGGAACTCAAGGAGACTGAACGGGATTCCTGAAGTCCTAATGTAATCAGGATATTAAAGCCAAAATGCCCACAACATGCCATAACTAGATTTCACAATCACAAGACACAACAGGAAAGGCCAGCATCTCATGCTGACCTTCTGCTTCCAAGAATCACACTTTCACATTAAACTGTAGTCTCAGGAAGGTGTCCGGATTTTAGTATTTGTACCCTACTATCTGATTACATTTCTAAGAACCCCTTCTGAGTTTTCTACCCCAAATCTTATTCTTCATTTCTTCCTGACTTTTATGGAAACTGAAGTCAGTAAGCAGCACTTAAGTCACAATCCCCAGGGGGTAGTTCCCAGTCTATCTGCCATCACTATCCCCAACCCATTCACCTATTCCTCTTGACACAATACTCACTAATGCCCACTTGAAACACCATTTTAAATGAAAAAGAAATGAAAAAGGTTCTTTTTAAAAAATGTATAAAATAATTTGTGATATTGAAACAGTCTAGATTTACTGAACATTTACTGAGTGCTAAACACTGTGCTTTGTATGTATTTTCTCATTTGAAACTCAAGAGAAGCCTCAAGATATATATGTTTACCATTCTCATTTATAGATGATGAAATTGCAGGATTAGAAATAGCCAATGATGTTCAAGGCTATATGAGCTGAAAGTGATGGAACTGAGACATAGCGCAGGCAGTCTGATTCAAGAACACCAGACAGTGCTGGTGTGCAGCCCTTCCCCATGTCCCCTACAAACATACTCAGACCGAGTCCGGGGCAAGCATCAGCACGTTATAGACTTTGCAAAGTGGAAGTGTGCGGGAACTGCAGGGTTTACTGTTTCTAGCTCTTCTCTAAGACAAAAATCCTAAAAGTTCTTGATCCTTGTTAATCCCATTTGGGCCAATAAGCAAGAACCCACCCCAAACACTATAATTTCAGGGAGTACATGGAATAAAAACACACCAAACATATAACACTGACACAAAGTGAGCACATAAATTAAAAAAGGTAAAATACACCACAAACACAGAAGGAAAAACTATTAGAACTCCAACAAAATGAGGTCTGTTCTTTGGGAGAAGGAAGGAGAATGCCAGCACACTTAAATGCCTTTACAACATCAAGAGATGCAAGGCTTGGATTCAGAAAACGAATGCCTTGGCATTTAAACTGAGGCACCCCCGAAAGGAATCAGCTCTAATTTCAAGGCACTGCCAGGGAGAAGGAACTGGAGCCTCTGGTTAAGCAACAGATCTGGTCTCATCCGAATGCCAGCTCCACTGGGGAAGTGGATGGGTAGGGAAGGGGAGAGGGCAGCAGGAATGGCTGGCTGGGAAGGGGACAGTGTTTTTTCCGGTATTCAATTTTTCCACATGGTCCACTGACCTCCCAAATCGGGCTTGAGAACTGGAAGTGGAGAAGGCAGCATGTGGGGAGACAGAGCATGGAAGGGAGCGTGAGGAGGACTGAAACCTTGCTAACACTTTCCCACGAAACACAGACACTGAGATGAACGCAGGCGGCAGCACACAAGCTCCTGGGCACGTATTTACTCTGATAAGGACACACCACCAGCGCCGATGGAAATGACTTCGAAAGTGAGTCAGCATGGCTAGAATCAGTTTTGGACTCATGAGCCCTTAATCTGAACGCAGGTTCCTTCACTTCCAGCTATGTCACCTGGGCAAAGTACTTAACCTCTCTTGTACCTCAGAGCTTCTCCATCTATGAAATCGTGATGGCAGTATTACTTAACAAAAATGATAACTGCCTGGCATACAAAAGCATTCGATAAATGGTAGCAAACGGTTGATCTTCAGTGAGTAACAACTCCTCTGGGCTTTACTTTCTGCATGTCTCAAAAGTGAGGTGGGGGCAGGGGTAGCCTAAGCAATTGTGAGGTCTCTTTCAGCACAAAAATTCTAAGTGGAATCCTTCTTCCTCTCTCCCTTCACCTTGTCATGCTTTAAGGTCCTGGTTTACTTGGATTCTCTACCTCTACTTCTTCCTCTCCAAATATACTGTTTTTATTTCCATAATTTTCTCTTTTCCTTCCTATTCTTTGTTTTCGCTATCCTGAAAGCTCCATCGAAGCAGCAGCCTTAACACCTAGTACCTAGTACAGTGTCTATAGCCACTCCATAAAAACTTGTTTAAAAAAAATTAGTAAGTTAAACGCAAACGATCCAGGCCATGTTCTTTCTGTTCTCTTTATGTATAGATATGAATAGCTGATGTATACTCACATACATGTACACTAAAAATCATTACAAGTTTTGGTTTTTCTTTGACACAGGGTCTCACTCTGTTGCCCATGCTAGAGTGCAGTGGCCTCATCATAGCTCACCGCAACCTCGAACTCCTGGGCTCAAGCGATCCTCCTGTCTCAGCCCCCTAAGTAGCTGGGACTACAGGCTCACACCCCACACCCACCTAATTTTCTATTTTTGTTGAGACTGAGTCTCACTCTTGCTCAGGCTGGTCTGGAACTCCTGGCCTCAAGAGATCCTCCCACCTTGGCCCCCCAGAGTGCTAGGATTACAGGCATGAGCCACCATGCCCGGCCTCAGTACAAGTTTTGAAATCATTTTCAATCTAGTTAATTCATTTTATAAGTACTTACCAAGAATCTTACTGTGCTAAGTGTTTGGAAGAAGTGTAGGATTTTACAGGGACATTTATTTAACAGAGAGTTTGAATCTGGGCCCATTTACTTGTGATGTGTAATGTTACTTCTGTGACATCAGTTTCCTCATCTGTACTATAGGAATCATGATAGTATCTATCTCCTAGGGTAATGATGATTAAATGGGATTACATACATAAACGCTTAGCAGAAGATTCAACAAGCAACTCCATAAACAGTAGTTTAAAACAAACACAAAACAATTCTTTCACAATTTAAGCCCAGAATAGTGTTAAAGGTGCAAAGATGAATACGTTCCTTCCTCTCAAAATACACATAATCTGGTGGGGAAGACAGGTAAAAAGATAAATTATGATACAAACTACATATGCTTTACTAAATATTATAGTAAAATAAGGTATTAAGGTACTCCACAGGTAGAAAAATCAAGATTTACACAATCATCTCTCCCCATCTGGAGGAGATGAGGGGGTACCCCTCAAGTAGTCTTTAAAGAGAAGCAGGAGAGGGCAGGCCAAAGAAGCCAAGGGCAAACTGAGCGGCACGTGCAAAGATTTGCTCACGAGACAATGAAAGCTCCAGCAACAGGGCACAGCTCGGTGCTGCTGGGAGCAGGAAATGAGGGAAGCCCTGAGACAGGCAGGCTAAAGCCCTATCATGAAAAGCTTTGAATGCTGAAAAAAGTTTTTCTAGTCACACGGTTAGCTTTTTTGTTTCTATTGAAACTTTATTTTCCTGAGTAATGTTTCACTGACAAATTAACACAGCTACCTTTCTGTTCTGTTTCCAACAGTCATAAAAAGGAAACGCTGCTCTGCAACTAAGCTTCTGTGTCAACTGCTTCTCCCCCCCCACCCAAACACAGCCCGTTTGCCCGTGGAGCTCAGTGACAGCGTGGAGAAAGGCGGCTTTAATTGGGGTGCACACACCTTCACGCGGACACGCCACTCCACTAGGGTAAGGTCAACAAACTAACCCCCAGAGGAAAAAAGCTCACTGGAGAGGGATATTTAAAAAATGGCATTTAGTCACCTCTGAAATACCTTTAAGAACTGACCCCCTGCTGGCTGACCAAAGAGAGTGTCTACAGTCTGGGACCTCTTGACCCCACTTTCTGCAGGAAATCAAGCAAATTTAAACCTCCATAATTTACTCAAGACCCTGGCTTCTGCCAGGGAAAAGGCAAACAACGCTGGCAATTAACTCTGTTGCCCGACTCACTCTCCGTGAAGGCAAGATAGGGCTCAAAATTAGGCACCCAGCAATAGAGAGCTGAAGGAGGCATAGCCCACCTACGGCTGCTGCACCTTTGACATCTTGGCTACCGATGCAGTTTTCAAATATATTCAACAAACTGTGCACTCAGATGGGAGGAGATATCAAAAGAAGAAGTGTGTGTTATTCTGACAAAGTAATGGCCTTTGGCCAAAATGCCTTGTTCATCTCTTGCCCATCCTCCCAGCCTTCATTTCTCACTCCTGTAACAAACATTCACTCTAGAAGCCCCAGTGAAAAATCCTACATTGTTCAACTGCAATCACATAAAAGTAATCCCTAATAGCCACGGTCACAATGCCAGCTGTAGAAGAATTCTTTCGCATCACTTATTCCGGAAAGCACTGGTCTAAGAGCTGGTAGTGAGCAGACAAACTGCTAGTAGTGAGAGGGAGTTGTGGGCTCAGGTTTCAGGATGCCTTGAAGGAAAGGCCTTGGGAGACTAAGCTGGAAGTCCACTACCAGTTCGAAGGGGTTTCTCCTTCAGAGAAGAGATTCAAACTCTAGCAACTAGTTCGCCTTTGGCAATCCCAGACAAAGGAAGTTGCCTGGGCCCTTCCTGCAACTCTGTTTTGCTTCCTTGTAGTTGATAGGTCATGGTAGCCCTACGTAAGTCTAACCAAAACCATTCTAGCCAAGTTTACCATACAGAACATAGAGAAAGAGTGGCCTTTGCTAGGCATTCTGAGATGTTCTTTTTGAAGCTACTCCGGGATTGTAAAATCAAGAGCGAGAAAAACTATATTTCATTACCAAACTCATGGACTCTTTCCATCTAAACCAAACCAACTGCAGCACAGGAAAAAACAAGCTTCAAAAGAGAATGGTTCAAAATTTAGTGACTATTACTCACCATATCGAAGATTTTTTACTGTGTATAACTTCATGTGAAAATAAGAGACTTCAGCAGATATTTGAGTCAACCCATATTTGATTTAAATGAAGGTATTTTGCCCGAGCAGAAAAGTAAGAGGTCAGAGAAGAAAGGAAGAGAGGAGGATGGGCCTGTTATGCAGGAGCTTTTGCGCTCCCAGTAATGAGTAGCCTCACCTATTCCTACCTTGATAGAAGGGGCAGTTTTCCTGGTTGTTTTGAAGTTATCAACTCTTACCTCAATGTGGTTTCAATTATGAATTACCAGACTAAAAGGGGAAAAAAAGCTTTGATTTATTCTTTTTTGCTCCAATTATGCATGATGTGTTTCCACTGAAGACTTTGGAAAGTATTTCATCATGCCTCTCATCCTGAAGTGGTCAAAGGGCAAAACCAAAAGGAGTTAACCCTTTCATTTCTCCTCTAGGTTCAAAGAGACTCCCTATCAATGGATATAGGTCAAGGCCTTTGAAACAAAGCAATGGAAGGGTTAAGCATTAGCATCATGTTACTAACTGCATAAGGGTGGTGTCCCTTGTCCAAAATGGTGAGATGATATTTATGTTAATGGTTACTGGGAGATTTGAAAGGGGCCATCAGTAATGTGGTCCATGTTGCCTTAACCATTAAATCTCTACAGCCCCAACGAGCCACAGTGTGGCACTCTACCAGGCATGCGCTGACGTGGGAGATTGGAGAATCACAGAGACCTGACAGTGTCTTCAAGCAGGATCTCTTAGCTCAGGAGAGAAAAGGTTTGGCGACAAGTCTGAAGTCTACCTGCTGCAACATGTCTTTAATTCATTTCACTCTCAATAAATAACTGACTGTTCTGAAAAACAAGAACAACACTGAAGGCCGAATCTCACTGACTACCCAGGAAAGAGATACATGAAAGATGAAGAAAATCAAAGGCTAGAAATCCTCTTAGGGCTTTCGATTCAACTAAGACAATAAGTTTAGCGACAATTACTTTAGAGACTAATTGTCTCTAAAGACAATAAGTTATCAACTTAAAATTCCTGCAACCTATTTACAGTAATTTGTTCATAAATGAGTTTTCTCTATGGGGGCACCCCACATTTGGGTGCACTGAAGTAACAGGTACTGTGACTCTCTGCCATCTGGAGAAACCAAGCCACAGACATGAATTCGGCCACAACAGCAGGACAAAGATTTCCACCATTATTCTCTCTTTTCTCCAGATGCTTTTGAGATCTTCTCTTTTTCTTTGGTTTTCTGCAGTTTCAGAAAATTACTTACCTACCTATGGATTTGTTTTTACTTATCCTGCTTGTGGTTCACTGGTCTTCCTGGATCTGAGGCCTACTGTGACTCGACAATTCTGGAAAATTCTCAGCTCTGATTCTTTCAAAAGGGCCCGTTTCCATTCCTCTCCTTTTCTCCTTCTGGAACTCAGACTAGACATATGCTGGATCCTCACTTCTCCTCCGTGTTTTCCATCTCTTTGTCTCTTTGGGCTGCACTCTGAACAACTTCTTTGAATCTAATAATCTAATCTAATTTAATAATTGGAAGTCCTTGCAGGTTTGTTTCCACTGGTTCTGACTCATGATATTGCCTATATCTTTACAGTTTTTGATTTTGACTATAAGCTGCTAATTTTCCTTAGACACATAATTTGTATGAATTATTTGAGAGTTGGGTTGAAAATAAGTTCCTCAAGACAGGGTTTGAGTCTCCTTCTGCTGGTTCCTTTCAATTCAGGACCACTTTCAATTAAATTCCCTTCTTAAGATTTATTTGGATCATAATTGTAGCATGAATTTGGATTAGGATCCATTGCGGGGTGGCTTGCGATGGCAGTTCTCAGCACTAGGGTCAATACAGACAGGTTTATTTCTTCTTTATCCTTTCACTGAAGATATAGTCTTTTATTTTCCTGGCTTCATCAAGGAAGTTCTTGTGAGATTCCCCAACTTGGACAGGTCACAGGCTTTAAATCCTGCCCCCTGTCTCCTACTTCAGAGAGGTATCAGGTCAAAGCTCCAGATCATTAAGCTCAGCAAAAATCTCCATAGTGCACGCTGACTCTGGCTCCCACACCTCCCAGGATACCTAATTTCACTTTTATTTGGGGGTCAGCAAATACCTTACTTTCATGCCAGCTCAGCAACAGGTGAAAATTGCTTTATAATACTTCACTCAGTATTTCAGTTGTTCAGTAAGGAAGGTCACTTAGCATATCTAATCCATCATAAAGCCAGGGGTAGATGTCTTTTATATTTACACTGTCAATCTACTTATGTGCCACTGTGTTCCCTATATAATTTGGGGGCCAAGTTTGGGTGTAAGATGAAAACAATTAAATGAAAATATGGCAGAATAACAGATGGAACAAGGGGCATAGAATCTCTGCATCAGACAAGTTACCGTACTTCTTCAGACCGCCAGTCTGAAGTGAGTCATGAAATAAATGCCTCACTCCTTTCACCTGTGAGAATGGAGCTAATGGAATGCTACTCTTGGGGTTACAAGGATTAAACAACAGAAAACACATAATAGGACCTTTATGGGTACAAAGAATGCCCTCTTGTAAATTTCAATTTTCCTCTCCAGAGTCCCATCCAGTTCAAAAATTTATGTTTCCATGTGATAAAGCATTATAGCAGCTTTATCATTATCATTTTCATAGCACTACACCACTTACAAAATGCTTTCACAAATACCACATTATTAATGTCTCAAAATAATTCTGTGAAATAAATATTAGTCCCATTTTATAGACAAGAATAATGAGATAAGAAACTTGCACACGGTCAAGCTGATAAATGATCTTAAACTCAGGTTTGATTCCAAAATGTCCTTTTCAATGGCCTTGATTAGCAAATTGGTTGCTAACTGTTACACTGTTCTTCCGAAGCCATTATTATTGTTAAACCCAGGCCTACAGATAAGTAAATTATTGCAAAGAGAGATTTGGTAAATAACTTCAAGTCACTCATATCACCAGGAAAGAAGGGATTAAAACACGCAGTTTAAGAATTTCTACGCTGCAGTTAGCTTACTGAAGGCTCACAGGTTAAACCCATCTGAATGCCTCTTGAAAATTCCTGTTATTATCTGAATTTTAGCTACTTCAATTTTTTCTTTACATAGCACTGAAATTCATATTTGGCTAAATGCCCAACCTTCTTCTCTAAAGCCAAACTACTGTCAAGAAAAGCAGGAAGGGTTGCCACTGATTGCTTTTCAGGTAGTAGAGGAAAAAGTTGACATTTCATACTCCTCTTGCTTGGAAAGAAAGCCAATCATTTATAAGAACCCTCATCTGGCTGCGGCTTCCATCAGTGGGATGGACAGAAGCCAGTTAAATGGTTCAACATAAGCCATATTAAAAGAATTTGGAATAAAGAAAGAGAGGGTTCCATATGCTGATACTTTTAATAATTCATGAGTTATATCAGTCTGCAAATAATAAATTTCACTATATATATATATATATATATACACACATACACACACACACACACACACACACACAGTATGATTGCTTAAGATATTGGCAAAGACAACATACCATTGATTTTATTGGTTTATAATTTGATATACCAAAAATAACAGTTCAGCTGTTTAACAGCGTAAAAGATTTGGATTATTCTGAGAACATGGTCTTCAAACACGCAATCATCATCCCTGGATCTATTACTTTGTAAGTATACTAAAAACACTTAAAAGAAAAGTTTCAGTGAAAAACTAGTAACTTATTTGACTTAAACAAACAAGGCTGATCTATAAACCAAAGATAAAGGATCAAAGACTATTAATGATGGCTTAAACTACTACCTCTCATGAAAAATAAAACAAATTTACAATTTCATCTGCCTCTGCCATAGTTGAAATACTCTGACAGTTTGAAAGAGCAGCTCATTCTCTGGCCCAAGCATAAAAATGTTTGCTGGCAGCCCATGACTATATTAGAGAGGTCAGCTATGGTATGGGGGAAGACTTCACTGGCTTGGTAAACAGGAACTCTTGGAAATGATTAAATTACAGCATATGGCATCCAAGCTCAAAACAGCAATAGTTATGACCAAGAAAATCAAAGTTTTTGTACAGTTTTAAGCTAATAGGAGCCTAACACCACCATTAAAATTGATCCAGAACAGAAAGAACAATCCTTACAATGTAGTCATTTCTTAACTCTTAATTTCTCTGGAATTCCAATAAGACATGTTTTGTCTACTACGTTTTATCTCTGCTTCTTCTTGAAAAAAGGCATGAACCCAAAAGGGCAAAAAGAACCTTTTTCTGGAAACAACAATGGAGTAAAAGGATAGTCACATAGTTTCAAAGTAATTCCCCATAGGAAACATAATAAAAGGCAAAATAGTAACTTGGCATTGGAGAAACCCAGCAGAAACCTGTGATGCAAGTTATCACCAGTAATGGGACAAGTAGACATCATCTGTCCTCCAATATGATACACCGAGAACACATTACGTTTATGATATTCCTGTCAAAAATGCATAATTTGAACCTAAACTGCAAAAGCACCAGACTAACCCAAATCAAGGGACATCTTACAAAATAACTAGCATGTTCTCTTCAAAAATGCCCATTTCATGCAAGATAGAGAATGACCAAGAAATTGTTCTAGACTAAAGGAGGCTAAAGAGACATGACGATTGAATGCTTTTGCTATAATGGACATTATTAAGATAACTGACAAAATCTAAATAAGGTCCATAGATTAGACAATATTATATCAATGTTTATTTCCTGATGATTTTGCTAACTATTGTAATTCTGTATGAGAAGTATTTAGGGATAAAAGTTCATCATATTTGCAACTTCCAAAAGGTTCAAGAAAAAAAATACACACACACACACACACACACACACACAGAGAAAAAGGAATAAAGCAACTATGATGAAATATTAACATTTGAGGAATCTGGGTGAAGGGTGTACAGAAACTCAATACTAGTTTTAGAATTTTATTCTGAACTGTATCAAGATTAAAAGTTAAAATAAAAAATAGAGATCTTTAGGTCTGGTTAAGTAAACAAAATGTAGATAGAGGAACAAAGCAAAAAAAGCTAAATCTTCCAAGGATAATGACAGTAAGACTCAGAAATTGAAGTATACGGTATCCTGAAAGAAGGGGCTCTGAGAAAAGGAATGAGGGACAGTTGGTCCCATGATCCCTTAAACGCAACACCCACAGACAGCCCTCTCCCTGCCACCCCACTCCTCAGCCTTTGCAGGAGAAGGGAGACTTATACTCCATAGAAAATGAATGAGAACGTCCAGACTCAGAGATATCAGACACAGAAGTCAGGGTGAGGCACCATAACAAGTACGGATTGATGCAGAGGATACCAACAAATGGAAAAACATATCATGCTCATGGATCAGTAGAATCAACATTGTTAAAATGGCCATACTACCCAAAGTGATTTACAAATTCAATGCAATCCCCAGCAAATTACCAAAGTCAACTTCACAGATCTAGACAAAATTATACTATGCTTCATTTGGAAACAGAGAAGAGCCCAAATAGCCAAAGCAATCTTAAGCAA